>PVJN01033879.1:0-23132 GCA_004026805.1 Lasiurus borealis | reverse complement strand
GAGGAGGAGAGGAGGAGGAGGAGAAGAGGAGGAGGAGGAAGGAAGACAGCACATCATGTCCCCCTCCAGGAGAAAGCAGGAGCTGCTTGGTTCGGGAAGAGTCCCATTCTGCAAGGCATGCTACGCACCTGAGGCCGTAGAGGACCGTGCCATCGGGATGCAGGCGGATCATGCGGTTCTTGACCGTCACGCCGTGCACAAACGACTTCTTGTCATTCAGGAAGTAGGTGTCGGGCACCCAGAGCTGGTCTGCTACTCGGTTGTCCAGGGTTAGGTTTAAAGGTATGACATTATACGACAGCCTCTTATCTCTCCAGGCTTGTTGAAAATACATGGTCAGCGTATAATCCTGTAAAAGTGAGCAGAAAACATGCTTAGTATGTACCCAAGTGGACTTGGGAGAAAGGCAAACATTTCTATACTCATAAGAAAAGAAAATATATATACAGCCATACAGCAGCCATATCCTATACTCATACACCATTCACAGATATAGGCAGCTATTAGCATACTAAACCCATTCTGACTGAGCACCTACTATGTGTCAGGGACCATGGTAGAAGCTATAAATACAGAAGTGAAGAGAGTGTATTCTTATAAAATTTATTACACATTACCCAGGGAGAGAAGTGGTAAGGAATAATCACTTTATGATTAACCTGTCTTTCCCAAAGTGGGGTTCGTGGGATTGTTTTCAGTGAGACAAAAACACTTCTAAAAAGTGGTTAATTTATTGTAGTAGTAAGTTTGTCGACGAAAATCCTCACTGGTCTCATGAAGGTGAGTTTCCCGGGAGAGGTGACATTTACACTGAAACTCCTGTGGCTTCCCAGATAATAAACAGTATCCTCTCAAACACTATTTCGCAAGAACTTTAATCTCAGGATTATGAATCAGCAGGCTGGGCTCTTCGCTGCCGAGGAAGTTTGCTGTCACAAAGGGAACGGTGGCCTTAGAGTCTCAGCGCCAGCATCTCTCAGCTGTGTCTGGAAAGGAAATTTATACCATTTCTTTTCACTTCAGTTCCATTAGCTCTAAATGGGGCTTTTAATACGTGCCTGACCTAACCGGAAGATTAGGACGATGACAATGAAATGTATAACGCAAATGGAATGTGTAAACTACAAAGACTATAGATTATGAATAAAGCATTTACATATATATTGTGACATGTTTCATCCATTAGAAGCCTGTGGGTCCCATGTAATTGTGCTCTCACCCTCATTTGGATGACAAAATGAAGGGCCAAATATTCATTTGAAAGGATAATTATCATTCTATTTTAAAATCAGTTCATAATGCCCTAGCTGAGGGCTTACAAAGGCACTCTCATATTATGTTTCTGCATAGTTTTGTGGGCAAAATATACACTGTAATCTCCATGAAGTCTCTGAGTTTTTCCAACTCTTGTTGATATTTATACATCTTAATTTGGTTATATAACTTTTAAGTATGACTTGTAACACATTATCTGCTTAAAAGCATTGAACAATTTCCAGAGGAAATGCATAACCCCTCTGCTGCAAAAAGAAAGTATTTTCCCTGGTTTTACAAATACACAAATTTTGATCTCATTCAAAATTCAGCCTTGCCCTACTTCTGAAGGAGAAGCTGTAGACTCAAACTTCTAACAAAAGATATATGAATATTCTCAGGATATATCAAATAATTGTAGGTTAGATTTCCTTTGGTGTATCACTGTAATTTGTGCCCTGGAAGGTTCTGCAACACTCTGCTTTAGTAAAAAACATTAACCTGAGGCTTTCTAGAATAGTACCTTGATTTGTAAAAAAGTGACATTGAAGATTTATGAATTATAAAACTAGAAAATAGGAATCAGATGTGTTTGCATGTATCTATGTTACAAATAGCCTAAAATCCTATCTAATAAAAGAATAATAAGCAAATTAACCATCATTCCACTATACCCACAAGCCACACCCACCAACCAATCAGGAGTGCATATGCAAATTAACCCAACCAAGATGGATGCAGCCATGTAGCGAGCAGGAGGCTTGGGTTTCCCCATCAATGGAGGAAGCCAAGCTTTCTGCCTTCTCTGGACATCCCAGGTCTCCACTCAAGGCTACAATGTTTCAATTATAGAAGAAAAATAAATCCCAGATACCAGGGCCTCTGCTTGGGTCACTGTGGGGAGGGAGGAAGGGCATAGCCAGCCTGAAAACCACCACAGGCCCCTCGCCCAGGCCTCCCCACACCCCAAGGCAACCCCCACCCTGATCTCTGACACCCTTCAGGGCAAACCAGCTGGCCTCCACCCATGCACAGACCTCTGTGCTATCTAATAAAAGAGTAATATGCAAATTGACCATCACTCCAACACACAAGATGGTTGCCCCAATGTGGACATAAGATGGCCACCATAAGATGGCCAGCAGAGGAGCGCACTTGGGAGGGATTAGGCCAGCAGGGGAAGACAGTTGGTAGGAACCAGGCCTGCAACGGAGGGCATTTAGGAACGATCAAGCCTGCAGGGGAGGGCAGTTAGGGGTGACCAGGCTGGCAGAGGAGGGAACTTAGGGGTGACTGGGCCTGCAGGGGACAGTAGTTGGGGGGAAACAGGCCACAGAGGAGGGCAATTAAGGGTGACCAGGCCTGCAGGGGAGGGCAGTTAGGGGCAAAAAGGCTGGCAGGGGAAAAATAAGGCATCAATCAGGCTGGCAGGGGAGTGGTTAGGGGGTGATCAGGATGGCAGGCAGAAGTGGTTAGGGGCAATCATGAAGGCAGGCAGGTGAGCAATTGGGAGCCAGTAGTCCTGGATAGTGAGAGAGATGTCCAAATGTCCATTTAGGCCCGATCCTACCTAAACGAGCAGTCAGACATCCCTTGAGTGGTCCCAGATTGGAGAGGGTGCAGGCTGGGCTAAGGGACACACCACCCATGCACAAATTTCATGCACCAGGTCTCCAGCATAGGATATAAATAAAATAAGACATTTATATTGTGCTTGCGAAAACACATTTAATGATATCAAATTCTTGGAGATAAAATGGAAAATGTGCTTATTATCGCTATTAGAAAATGATGCTACATAATAAGCCCTCTTAAGATGTAGGGGAAATAATATTGTTTGGATGCTACTGGAGTTCTTCATTCAGCTGAGCTGTGTTTGGACATAGGATATTGTGTTCTCTTTTGGGCTAAATAAACAGTAATATTGTGAGATCCTGTGTCATATGTGACTCTCTGGTATTTGTCAGCAAGGCAATGCCTGCTAAGAAATGCTCCTAGACAGACTCTGGTGATTCTGCAGTCACAACAACTTTCATTTTACTTGTTTTTAAGTGACACATCATGGCAATGTCAAGAATGGAAGAGACTTCTGGATCTGATTAACTGTCACTGGGCTTAAAAAGAGTGGTTCTGTGTTCCACCCTTTATTCGAGGCCTCCACCCACCCAAGACAAATCCTTCGAACTTTCATAGAGAAAACATACCTTTCACATTTAACAATCCCACCTTATGAAACTTGTCTCGCATTTGGTTTATTCAAAGTGAAAAAGAAAAGAAACAACAGCACAAATAAACCACTTCTGGCTGCTCCACAGTCCATGGCATCACAAATCAAGGACTATGTTAAGGACAAAACAATAAAACCAATTCACTTTCAACTCCAAATAGGAGGGAAACCCACCAATTACAACTAAATATCCTGGAGGGAATTAAAAAACAAACACCTCAGGTCTATGCAAAGTAAAAATCAGTAGTCAGATTTGGGAGCCCAATTGAAATGGGAAAAAAGACTATTTCAATGGTGAGTTTATTGTTTTATTTTTCTCTCCCTCATATATATCCTTGAAGTACTTAAAGTAACTGTAGGTGAGATTTTCTTTGGTGGATCACTGTCGTTCGTGCTTTGGACGGTTCTGCAACACTCTGCTTTAGTTAAAAAAAAAAAATCAGCAGAGACCGGTTTGGCTCAGTGGATAGAGGCCCCAGGTTCGATTCCGGTTGGGGGCATGTACCTTGCTTGTGGGCACATCTCCACTGTGGGGTGTGCAGGAGGCAGCTGATCGATGTCTCTCTCTCATCGATGTTTCTGACTTTCTATCTCTCTCCCTTCCTCTCTGTAAAAAAAATCAATAAAATATATTTAAAAAAATCAGTCTGAGGCTCTCTAGAATAGCATCTTGATTTGTAAAAGTGCACCCTTGAAGGCTTATGAATTACAAAACTAGAAAACAGAAAAGAAACCAGATACGTTGTTTGCATGTGTCTATACTACAAATAGCCTAAAATGTAGGATATAAATAAAATAAGACACATATACATACACACACACATGCACATGCCAAAACCATAAATACAGACATATACTATGTTCCTGGTTTAAAAAGTAAGTCTTGTTAAGATGTCAATTCTCCCAAATTGGTCTATAATAAAATTCCATCAACATCCAACATCAGCATATTGTGTAGACATGCTGATCCTAAAAGACCCTGCAAATGAAAGGAATGAGAAGTCAAAACAATTGCAAAAGGGAAGAACAAAGTTGGAGGATCCACACTATTGGGTTTTAGACATTATTAAGCTGCACTAAGACAGTGTGGAAGTATGGTATTGATAGAAAAGTACGTCAATAAAATAAACCCACACAAATAAGCTTAATATTTTCTGACAAGGACACAAAAGCTATATTGGAGAAAGCACAATCTCCTTAACAAATATTCTGCATCAGCTGGGATATCTATATCTACGTAAATGAACAAATAAATAAATATACAAACACATTTTATATCTTACACAAAAATTAATTCAAAATTAGTCAGAGGCTTATATATAAAATGTAAAACTATAAAACTTTAAGAAGAAAATATGGGAGAAATCCTCTGTGACCTTGGGTTAGGCAAAGATTTCTTAGACATAAACTCAAAAGCACATTAATAAGACAAAATATATAATTTGGGTATAAAAAAACATAGTTTTGCTACATGGAAGACATTATGAAGTCAGTGAAAAGACAAACCGCAGACTGGGAGAAAATACTCACAAATCACATATCTGCCAAAGGACAGCTTTCCGAATATCTAAATGTATAAAGAATTCTCAAAACTTAACAAACAACCCCATAAAAATAGGCAAAAGATGTGAGCAGACATTTAAACCACTCAAGACCTACAAATGGCAAATAAGCTTTTGCAATGATGGAACACATCCTAGCTCAATAGGGAACATCAAATTGAAAACTAAAATGAGATATTACTCTATCCCTATTAGAAAAGCTAAAACAAAAGCATTAAAAACCACTGACAATTACACGAGCTGGCGAAGATGCAGAACAATGGAGACTTGCACACAGCAGGTGGGAGTACACAGTATCAGCCACTTGGAAAACAGTGTGACAGTTTCGTACAAAGTTAGCATACATTTGTCATAAGAGCCAGGAATCCTACCGCTGTGGGGAATGCTTACAGCAGCTCTACAGTAACTGCCAAGCCTGGGAGTCATCTGGATGAACTTTCACCAGCAGATGAAGAGATAAACTGTGGTATGTCTCTGGGTCAGCATACTACTCACCAACCACAAAGAACCAACTAATGGATCTATGCATCATCGTCAATGGATTCCAAATATAGGAAGTTAAGCAAGGGAAGCCAGATTCAAAAGGCTTCATAGTACAGTGGTACCTCGAGATACGAGTGCCCTAACATACGAGATTTTTGAGATACGAGCCATCGAGCGAGCGATTTTTGCTTTGAAATATGAGCAACATGTGTGATTCAAGTAATTGCACGGAGGCCGGCTGCACACGACCCACCATTTTACCATGACTCAAGCATCTCATAGTTTCCCACGCCTCAAGGTTACGGAACGAATTAAACTCGGATCTCGAGGTACCACTGTATATGATTCCATGTGTAAGACATCCTGTAAAAGGTAAAACTTCATGGTCAGAGTGATTCCCTGGAATTCCAGGTGTGGGGGAGGTGGCAACTTGGGCGCCAGCTTGAGGGAACACTTTGGGGTACCAGAACCACTCTGCATCTTAACTGCAATGGTGCCTCCTCACTTCACAGAACTGTATCCAAGAGTGAGTGTGGTTTTTTCTGTGTGTGAATTAAAAAAGCAAACATTTAAAACTGCTTTCCTAAAATACATGGTCTCCAAGGTCAAAACACACCAAACTCATATCCTAGTACTTTCAAGTCCCTCTGTTGTGACCTTGGGTGAACCCTCTCAAGTCTCTGCATCTGTTTCCAACGCAAAAGAATGGAAACTAATTAACTGGGGAACTAGGGTTAACAACAATTGCTTTGTTATTGAAGAAGAAAACAGTCGAGTGATGCTACAAAATACATCTCCCCCATTTCATACTGGGGACACATGACCCCATAAGGATGGGCTCAGAAGACACCCACTATATGGTTAGAGGCTCCCAATTCTTCAATTATACAATGAGGCGACTGGATAAAGTGTTTTACAGACCATTTCTAGGAATAAAATCATTGTATCCCAGTAAATGCTTTGCTAACTTTGTGTTTAAATATATCTCTTCGTTTCAAAATTTTCTAAATGTGCAATATATTTGTTTCTTGTTATTTTTGTAAATTGTTTTCTAAAACCAAGACTCAAATGTTTCCGGTTTCTTTGACGTTGTGTTATTTAAAAAAACAGTACAAATTAATTCCTGTTTGTTTCTTATCTATTTTAACTTTACAGTTTTGTGAATTGCCTGTTACTACTCTTTGAATATTTTTCTGCTTGGTATTCTAGTTGATATTTGATGTATTTAATTTTGTTATTTTCTTTTTTAATATTTAATTTTATAGTTTGAAACAAACAAAACACAGATTAGGATGCTAAGGTATTTCTGTTTTTACACTCCCCAACTCCCTTGGGAGAAAAGGCATTACATCTAATGTAGAAGCTACAACCTAAATAAATATCATACTAACACAGTAAGCAGTAAGTACATTCTCAACATATTAAGTTGTTACCTCCTTGAGCAAAATGATGTTGCTTACTCCTGTGAATGCATACTTTCTGATAAATTGTAGAAACTGTAATTGTCTACTAAATGCTACAAATTCCCCTGTGAACACTGGGGACTATGTACAAGGGTCTCTGAACTGTGCATACCCTTTGCTCTGACATTTACATTCCAAGGGATATTTGTAGAAAATAATTAAGCAGTATATTTTGAGAGCTCTACCTTTAAATATTAGTACAAATCTCCTGCTCCTCTCTGTTTGCGATACGAACAATCCAGTTTATTCGTGAGTGATTCTTCTGCCACTGTTGCTTGTCTCTCTAATTCCAACCTTTACCTTTCACATGGTAGCAGATTTGTTAAGCAGATCCTGTTTCCTTTGGTTAATATCACCCAAACGCTATTCATTACTCTTAGAATAAAGCATAAAGGTATTACATTCACCTTTCCAGTCCTACATGACCTGGACTCTACGTACCTCTTTGATCTCACCTCCTACTACCTCTTCTCTTCCCTCACCTCAACTCACTAAGCCCAACCACACTAGCCTTTTCCTATTTTACCAATACTCCAAGCTCTTACGAATGCTACCCGAATGCCTGACATACTGGAAAAGCTATGTCCCTAAGCATGGTCGGCTCTTCCTTGGGACTCAGAGCTCAACTCAAAGGTCAAACCAACTCAATGGGCCCTTCCCTGACCTTCTTCAGCCTCTCACCAGCAGGCCTATCTCTCCCCATTTTTAATATGTTTATGGTACTATTTTTTCACAAATAAAAAAAAGTATTCATTTATTAGCTTACTTTTTTACTTTTTCTCTCTTCCAACTAGAACAGTGGTTCTCAACCTTCCTAAGGCTTCGGCCCTTGCATACAGTTCCTCATGTGGTGGTGACCCCCAACCATGAAATTTTGCTACTGTTATGCATCGTGATGTACATATCTGCATTTTCCGATGGTCTTAGGCAACCCCTGTGAAAGAGTTTTTCGACCCTCAAAGGGGTCACAACCCACAGGTTGAGAACCTCTGAACTAGAAGGTAAATTCCGTGAAAATATGAAGCTTTCTCAAATTTGTTCATCACTGCATCTTCATGTCCAAAAGAGCTTAGCACATAAGAGCAATATAAATCTACCTTTTGAACCATGTGAAAGAATGAATGAAGGACAATGCAGATATAGTATCTCACCCAAATACTTATTACTGCATTAGCAATAAAATAAAAATTAGTAAAGAGAATCAGCATGAAATTGAGTAAATAAAACACTATAAATACAGAATAGAATATATGCAGAAATTAAGATATCATCCTAAAAATATATATTGACATGAATAGATGTTCTTGGCACACTGTTAATATTTTATATTATTGTATATTATCTTTGTAAAGAGGATACTGTATAACAATATACACAATATGATCCCATTTTGGAAATACATATCTATATACTGAAAACGTGTCTAAAATATAAATATTAAGTGGTGGACCTCTGTGTAGTGATATGACAAGTGATCTTCAATTATTTTTGTTAATCTCTGTATCTTTTGTTTCATCAAAATAAATTATTTCTGCAACAAAAACAATATACACAAATAATTCTTTGTTGAATAAAATTCTAAAAATAGCATCCAATATTACAAATGTCTTACTCTCTGCAGATTTGAGAGCTCAGCATGAAGGCAAAGGAAATATAGTCACAAATAAATGAGAAACCCTCAGCCTTTTGCCTCAGTGTTAACAAAGCACACACATCTCCTTTGTATTGATCGAGGGGTTTTATCTAGACAAACACACAAAAAGAGCTTGAAGTGGTCAACCCTGTTTCCTTTTCTAGGGATGTTCACATTTAATTCATCAATGAGAAGTAAAAATCCATCCCTCTTTTCCCTCCTAAGTACCAATAAAAGGAGACCCCAGAATCTTCCTCTGGCACTAACTTCAGCCTTCACTCTATTAGGAAATATCATTTTCCTCTAACAGAAAGCCTTTTTATCTGTGTCTTATTTAATACTCAGAGGAGATGAATGTGTGTGTGTGTACGCGTGCATGGTACATACACACATACACACACCTATTCACTCTAGTCTTAGCTCTAATAGCACTCTCTCTACTGCAATAGAAGTTCCTCTCAATGGATTGATCTATAAAAGCTTTCAAAGAGAGTCCATTGTTTGTAAAGTCCGAACGCCTTACAAGGCTCTTCTCAGCCTCTTCTGCACACTTTACCCTCGGCATCTCTTATTTCCTCTCCAGAGTTAATACACTACAATAGAGTGGATGATCGCTGTGCAAGTCTCTGCTACCCCAGGATTCTGTCACTCCATTTATCTTCAACCAATCACCTTCCTGAACCTTTTGTTGGAACAAAACCTGTTTCACACATCCTCCAACACACCTTTTACTCGCCATTTTTCTTATCCCCTACCCCGACCCTTCCTTCTCTGCCCATCCACATTCATCCCCTGAGTCCTTAAAGCAGTGCTCTGTAGCATGCTGGCCTCATGGACTTGAATTGTTACCTCTTTAATGTATTTACAAAATGATCCAAGCATCTTATCTTTAACACAATGGGGTTTTTATGAATGTTTACTCATGGACACTCTAAAGCTTGTTCTCACTTTTTCACTCTTCCTGCATGGGTTTCAAATTTTGATTTTTTAGATTCCTATATTAATTACCTGCCTAGTGTGGCAGATCAGGGAGCAGAAACGATCAGAGGTTCGATTCCTGGTAAGGGCACATACCTGAGTTGAAGGTTCGATACCCAGACCCAGTCAGAGCAAGTGAGAGAGACAACCAATAGATGTCTCTTTCTCATATTGATGTTTTTCCTTCCATCCCTCCATCCCTCCACCCTCTTCTTTCCCTCCTTCTGTCCTCACTTCTACTTTCTCTAAAAAAAAATCATTGAAAAAATGTCTTCCAGTGAGGATGAACAACAACAACAAATCCATTCCTTCATCATTATTCTTGAACATCCCTATGGAATTCTTCTCCCCACCGGCTGGCTTTTGAAAGTGAGTTTCCATTCTCTCCCTGTCCCATGTTTCAAACACCCTCAAAGCCACTAACATTCTTTCTGTTTTTCATAGGTTCTCAAATTCTACTAGCAAAGTCCCCAGGGCTGTGGACAAGGATTTCTGAAGGACAGAGAGAAGTGCAAATATTCCCACAAAAGGCAAGTCCACATTCTTAACTCTTTACAGTGCTCTCTGTCTTACACATCTGAGCCTACAACGTGCTGATCAACTTACAGGTCAAGGTCTGATTTCCACATTTTCAACCTTCTACACTAGAATACAATGGAGCACAACTCGGTGCCCCATAATAGGAGCCATCACACTCAAGGTCCAATGGCAGCATTTTGTAAGAAGCACACTTAGAGTCACATTCAGACGTTAAGAGCTATATTTAAGACCACCCAAAAGGTAACTCCAACCGGAAGCTAATACAAAAAAATAATGAATGTCAACTGCAATTGAAAATAGATGTTTTTTAAAGAAGTAACCGAATATTTTTTTATTTGAAACTAAAATGTACATGGTCAAAGCCATAAGCTTTCCCACTAGTTTTGCTTAGTTCATTTTGCCTTTTATTAGAGACTTAACTTCTCAGTGATAATGGGATTTATTCTAAGGATGAGGAAAAAAATCAGGCCACTAAAACTGTTATCTCTGTCCCTTATCTTAATACAGCAGGGGGCTCCATTCACGCTGAGATAATCAATATTAAAAATACACTTTGTCCGCATGATTTGTTCTCCATCATTTTGTGCTTCTTTATTACTCTATAAGTTGGGGTATTTTTTATCTAATTAGTCTGCCCTCTCTTTTAATACCTAACATTGGCCTCAAGCTAACACTTTTCACGTGCATTATCTCATTAATCATTACAACAGCCCTATACGTTGTATGCTGGTTTTTCCATTTATTAGCTGCCGAGAGATCTTGGGCATGCTACCTTCTCTCCCTGAGCCGCCATGTTCTGTAAAACAGAGGAAATAATAGTTCCTTCTAGTGAATAAGTTCACCAAGGAAAGTGAGGAGCAGAATGCCTGGCTCAGATGAAGTGTTGGCTATTATTATTGTCATTATTCTCATATTTCTATTTTCCTGGTGACACATAGGAAACATAGAGAGGCGAGTGACTTTACTGATGTCGTTCAGATAATAACCTTCTAATTTGGCTAGGGGGCTTTCTGATCAATGTTTTATATTGAGCTACCTTTGAATACTCACTTCACTGTCAGTTTTGATTTTGAATGGTAATTTCCCATCATAGCTTCTAAAAAGTGAGGGGGGAAACTATCTATCTATCTATCTATCTACCTATCTATCTATCTATCTATCTTTTTATCTATCATCCATCCATATACAGCAACAACAACAAAAACTAGAACAATTTAGGGCATACATAAAAAAAGTTATTTTTTGGAGGGAAAACAGGTGAATGTTGATCCCTGAGAATTCTCTGGGATTTGCATTCTGAGTTGTGCATACATGTGCATGTTCCTGAACACACATACAGAAACCTAATGTCATGCAAAAAGCTAGTGCATCAACTCACTTTGATCCTGCAGGATAATTAAAACACCTGTGGTCTTGGCAGAGCAGAGCACAAACCTAAAGTAACCAGAGGGACTGCCAGGCACTCTGTAGCAGCGGTTCTCAACCTTCCTAAGGCCACGACCCTTTAAGACAGCTCCTCATGTTGTGGTGACCCCCAACCATAAAATTATTTCCATTGCTACTTCATAACTGTAATCTTGCTACTGTCATGAATTGTAATGTAAATATCTGATATGCAGGATGTATTTTCATTGTTACAAATTGAACATAATTAAAGCATAGTGATTAATCACAAAAAACAATATGTAATTGTATATTGTGAAATATTTATTTCTAATTACAAATAAATGAAATGTTGTCTTGAATCGTGGTGTAGCATGGATAACAGTCTTAATATGACAACAGTAAACTACATTGCTACATTTTGCTACACCGAGGAGCGGTGTGTTGGTTCCTAAGACCATGGGAAATAGGTGTTTTCCAATAGTCTTAGGCGACCCCTGTGAAAGGGTTGTTCGATCCCCAAAGGGGTGGAGACCCACAGGTTGAGAACAGCTGCTCTGTAGCAATGTACTCATTCAGAAGTAATTCAGAAGGGCAACTATTTCCAGGGAACTAAAACATGCTCAGCTTAGAGTCATAACATTTCAGGAAGTTTTGTTGTTGTGTTTGTGTTTTTTTTTTTTTTTTTTTCCAGTAGAATTGTGGCGATGATTATTTAACTCTTAGAGGGAACTATAAGAAATAGACATTTTTTAATTAAAAATGTTTGATTTTTTTTTTAGCAATTTTATATGGTTCCACCTATATATATGTTAGCTAGCATAAAAATAAAGTTATTAAGTTTATTTAACTACAATTAATAATTTTAGATCCTAAATAATTAGTGGCAGACTCCCCCACACACTAATTTTGAAAAATAAAAAAAACTGATTATTTTTATAATCTGGTTTTTAAGTGGCTTTGAAATTTGTGTTCAGAGTAGGAGCAAAACTCAGACCACACTCTAACACTTAGGGATTTGGGAAATGCTATTGCACTTTTTGCCTTAAAAATACAACATCAAAGCTATACAGATTGTATTCACTTTGAATACCACCATCCCAAAGAGAAACTCAGCAGATTTTTCTAAATAATATTATGATGGCCATGCATATAACGACTCTTTACAAAATACCAGAAATCGGGCACTATGCCATGATCTAAGCTGAAGAAAAGTGTAGAGAGAGGGAGAAAGCTTCATAAATATTTTTTTTAATTAAAAAGAAACAAATGTCTTTTCTCTAAGAGCACAGGTTTTGGTTGAGCTCATCAGGAAAAATGAATGTGGGATAGCACTAGTCTTCAAGGGAATTGCATTTACAGCTACCATGGTGCCATGAAGTTATTTTTAAAAACTCACATTGAAAACAGAAGTTACATTCATATCACCATTCTATTTTCAAACCCAAGAAATTCAATGAGTGATCACTGATGTAAACTGCTGCTTTCACCAGCCCTGGTGTATCTGATAATGGTCTTGAAACTGATGTTAGAAATTGGTGCCTTTAAGTTTTAAGAATGCATTTTCTTCCTATGGTACACAGGCCATTGATGCGCATTATTAAGTACACCAAAATACAACTATTTATAGGATGATCCCTTTGCTTGTGATCCCCTGTGGAGTTTCCTACAAGGGTTCATTAATTTGCCGGTTCCAAAACAATAACTTGGCGAGAGCTACTGGGGAGAAGGGAATAGACAGACAAAGCGCACGGAGCTTTCCACAAGCATTTGTCTTGGCTGATTACAATGCATGCCACCTCATGTAGGAGTCGGTCCTTTGTTCAATGAACTGGTCTTACCTGACGTATGTATATCTGCAATAGGTGGAGATATTTGACTATTTTATTCTTCTTTGACTATTTTATTCTTTTCATTCAATTCTAAGCGGCAATTTTATAGGAAAAGGAAAAAGTACAGAGACCCTGGCAGAGAGGGACAGGTAGTGTTATGCAAACCCTTTCCAGCATTTTAGTTGCTTATTTTTGTTCTGCTCCGTGTGGGAGAGGCTCATTCTCTCTGAGGCAGCACCTCTGGAGAGAACCGACAATCGTCAGAAGAAAGGACGTTTGAAGATAAGTCCACATCCTGGCTTTCAGATGTTCCACCAGCTTGCAGAAGCTGAGAAGGAGGCCAGTTTGCAGGCCAGGATGGAGCAAACAGAATATGCTGAGTCAGTGCATCCGAGAGAACGCCCGAGGTGCTGAGATGAACCAGAAATGCATCTGATGGCTTTCAGAGGCAAGGCTGGTCCTTTAAAGTAAAATGGTGAGATGAAAGTGGCATTGGGCACCGAGCTTTACCACTGGCTGTGCCTTTGTCAGATTTTCTTAATACCCACTGATGGCACCTGAAGTTCTGGGGTTGAAGGGGCACCTCCTTGGTTAGTAGGGCCACCCACACGTAGCTCCCTTCTGCAAGTGTAGTGTCAGCATTTCACAGCTCTTAACTTCTGTGCCCTCCCTGCCTTCTGGACTCATAGCATGCTTCTCAGGAGACTCTAAACATCGTAGCACTGACCTCAGAAAATGTGAACACTATGTAAAGGTGCCATGAAGAATATTTACATAGCTCAAAATCTGAGTTTCCAGATAACCCTGAACACATGGGACCTTTCCTTGTTTCCAATGAAGTGTTCTCATTACTAAAAATTGAGAATTTTGCCCAGCTGGTATGGCTCAGTGGTTGAGCATCGACCCAGGAACAAAAGGTCACTGGTTAGATTCCCAGTCAGGGTACATACTTGGGTTGCATGCTTGATCCCCATCTCTCTCTCTCTCTCTCTCTCTCTCTCTCTCTCTCTCTCTCTCTCTCTCTCTCTCGATCTGTGTGTTTGTGTGTGTGTGTGTGTGTGTGTACTGGAGGTAGCTGATTGATGTTGATGTTTCTCTCTCATCAATGTTTCCATCTATCCTTCTTCCTTCCTCTGTCTCTAAATATCAATAAAAACGTATTTTAAAAATTGAGGATCTTATCTCAAGTGAGTACACACATGCATACATACAACCTCATAAGCCTTGTACTTTACAAAGCCTCGCCTGGGACTATCGCGCCCCCCCCCACCCCCGTCCTCCCCACCTGCTGCTCTTCTCATTATGTGAGACCATCAAATGCAAGCCAGCACAAGGCGTCACATTCAGAACACAGAGCCCTGCCATGACCCTGGGGAATGACAGGGACCCCGAAATGGAAAGAACCCGACTCTCTGAGGCACAGCATATGGGAAGCTGCCTGCTAAAAAAGAAAACTGATGTGAGCTTAACACAGCAGAGAATACACTCACCAGATGTCTATCTATTAAATGCAGGGATCGTGATGGAACTGGAGTCTCACCGACTAGATTTCTAACTTCCGGTGTGGTTGCCAAGGAGTCCCCCAGTCTCCACAAACTGGAAAGAATGATGCCCAGCTTGCAAGCTTCTTGTAAGTATAAAAAGCACACGAGCCGAGACCGGTTTGGCTGTATAGAGCACCGGCCTGCAGACTGAAAGGTCCCGGGTTCGATTCCGGTAGGGGGCATGTACCTTGCTTGTGGGCACATTTCCAGTGTGGGGAGTGCAGGAGGCGGCTGATCAATGTCTCTCTCTCATCGATGTTTCTGACTTTCTATCCCTCTCCCTTCCTCTCTGTGAAAAATCAATAAAATATATTAAAAACAAAACAAAACATGAAAATGCTGTGTGTGCCCAACACAAGCGTTCTATACGGGCAATTGTTACTCAAGCAAGCAAATAAAACAAACATGAACTATTCTTAATGTATAACTACTGTTTTTCTTTTATCAAATGGAAATACATATTTTCACTTAGTTATGACTGTGTATATGGTATGACACCTGCTTCTCAAGAGGAACAGAGTTGATTAAAAAACTGAGATTGCCAGAAGTCAGTTGAAGCAAATTAGATACGCTAGAAGTGTGAACTTGGTTAACTAAAAGGCCATTCATATACTTAATAAAGTTTAAAAAGCACCAATTTATCCACTAAGAAAAGCATTAAAGTTTATAGTTTGGTTGTGAATGTAATAATGATTCTCATTTTAGCTATCAATCCGGGCTGTTAAGTCAACAGAAGGTTTATACTTTCACTCTTGCCAAAGAGGAGATATAGGACTGATGAAAAACAAATACAGAACAGCATATACAAATTTAGTAACATAGATATACATCTATTAGAGCAACAAATATTTGATTATCTATTTTGTATTTCACCAAATACTTGATTATCTATCTTGTATGAAGCGCTATGCCAAGAATAATACAGGAAGGGGCTAATGGAGGTTTAGGCCCAGTTTTAAAGGATGATATTTGAAGTAGCAAATGTAGTTTTCCCTGAAAATGCATATTAAAGGCAATAGAATGACATAGTAAGCACAGCTATTTAGGAGAAGGAATCCACTCGCAGGCTCATAGTGAGGAGCAGAACTAATACATGTAAAGGCTTGGGCACAGAATAGGAACTCAATATAGAGTCATTACTGTCATTTTTAGCACATTACCTTCAATATGTCTTCTTCTAATAACTACGCTTCCTTATTTATAAAGAGAAGAGAAATCGCCATAGATGGACCAGGGTCCAACTGGTAAACTGAGTTGTTCTACATGAAAATAAATTTCTGACTTTCCCAAAGTGAAATATAAATGGAAATTTAAAAAAATAGACTATGCACGTCATACATGGCACAGATATCACTTAGAATAGGCCTGTTTTCTGAATTCTTTTTTTGTGAAGAGGAATTTCTTACCCCAAAACAGAAGCAAGCTGATAATGAATAATTCATTCCATCCCGAAACCTGGAATTAACCGGTTTTAATTCATTCAAGGGACTTTAATAATCCTATCTAATAAAGATGGGCTATGCTAATTGACCCTCACACTATCACAAAGATGGCGGCACCCATAACCAATAAGGAGGGAATATGCTAATTGATTACCCCACCCTCAAAGATGACAGCACTCACAGCCAATAAGAAGGGAATATGCTAATTGACTGCTATAGCCATATGATGGTGGAGCCTAGTCCGCTTAGCTCCACGGAGGTGGCAGGGGTGCGGCAAGGCCGGGCTCACCTGCATGCAGGCCTGGCCTTGTCATGCACCTGCCTCTGGAGTCCCCCAGTCCCTTCAGCCTCCCAGCTGCCCAGGGTCAGCCTGAGGCACAGGGAAGCTTTGGATGGTGTCTGCCCAGCCCCCCAGGGCCACCTGAGGCTCATGAAACCAGGGCCAGCCGAGGCTTGCACTGCTGGCAGTGGCAGCAGCAGAGGTGTGATGGGGGCATCGCCTTACCCTGATTGGTGGGTTACCTTCCACCCCTGAGAGCTCCTGGACTGTGAGAGGGCACAGGCTTGGCTGAGGGATCCCCCCTTCCTCCATGCATGAATTTTCATGCACTGGGCCTCTAGTAAATATGTAAGAGTTTTATAAAAATTCTATGTGCATTCTGACCCCATGCATTTGAGGGCAGAGTTTTCTATGTGCTTTCTATACTTAACACCAAACTGAAAATTCAGTCTAAATCCAGAGTGACTCAGCCATTCATTCTTCCCTGGCTCTCTGGGTACATGATCCAGAAGGCATCCAATGGGCCTGAACCCTCAAATCATCACCAACAGTCCAATTCTTAGAACTAGGAAATCCTTTGCTTGGAGTTCAATCCTCTCCATTTAAAGAAGAGGAAACTAAAATTCTGACATTTGTAATTCTGCCCAGCACCATCCAGCCTTTAAGTGGCAGACTGCAGGGGGTCGGACCATGCCATTGTGTGCTCTCTCCCCAATCTCAGCTTCATCAGGAACAGAAAGCTTTGCTGCTTTCAAACCTTCTCATTCAGCATCAAACTACTTTCCAAGGATGTGGCTGGAAAGGCATGCCTTGGTTTCAGAGATCAGGAAAATAAAACTATATGCATTCTACACAAGGAGACCTGCCCAAAGTATTCTCCCAAGTCTGTTGAGCTAGTGTCTCTGCCTTCTTTTGGTTCCCTATAGCAGGTTCCTGATTGAATGAGAATTTAGAGGACTTGGTAGCAAGACAGTTACTGTGACAGTTTTCATCCCAGCCATTGTGGCTCAGTGGTTGAGCCTTGGTTTGATCCCTGATCAGTGTACATGTCCTGGTTGCTGGCTTGATCCCCAGGAGGGAGCATGCAGAAGGCAGCTGCTCAATGATTCTCTCATCACTAATGTTTCTATCATTTTTTTCCTCTCCCTTCCTCTCTCAAATATGAGAATTACTGTACTGTGACAGTTTTCAAAAACCAACATCATTCCTTCTCACTTTAATGCTTCTTTCTTTAACGGGTCTCAGAGTTAGTCTCAGGAGGGAAAGGCCATCTTTAATGTATGTTAAGACTGCAAATGCCTTCTTTTACAAGTTAAGTGCTCTTTGGGCCACTGTCCAATCTATGTAGCACAAGTACCTTTCTCCCACATAATGTTGAACCCCCAATCTCATTTAAAAACGTGGTACTCCAGAGGCAATGGTGTGATCACATTACTTCTTTTAAAACACACACTATACAGATCTGAATGAAATAAATATCCAAAGATATATTCCCCCCCTTTGGCATTCAAATCCATTGATGAAATCTCCAATAGTTAACATTGTTGAAGCTTGAGAACATTATTTATTTTGAGGTGGGTATTTTATTCCATGTTTAAGTGACACTTATGAACAGTTTTGAAAAGTAGACATTAACTATTCTATTTACTCCAGAATCTCTAGACTTTCATAGAATATTTCCTACGTGATTGACCTAAAATTTTTCACATGCACCATCAGCCTAGCCAAAATGTGTTGCACACAATAATAGTTTCTCTAAGATGTTTCTCAAGAAACATGATCAAATGTGTTAGGAAAATATTACGTATTTTTCATTGCTGTTTTTTTTCTCAGAGAATTACCAGGCACATGCGTTTAGAAGTCCTAAAGTAAATAATTATTAACTTTGTTTAATCCATAATGTCTCCAAGTCATTGACCACGTAATGAATAGGAATTAGTAGAATTAGATTTTTGTAACTGCATTTTTTGAGAAATGATCGCACAGTATAGCAAACACCATTCCCAGGCTTTCCCCATTATTCCCTGTTATTTAAGATGTGCCTCCTGGTTTTTATTTCTTTCTTAGCCTGAAAGCTATACCAACAGAAGGCTTCTCTATGTCTTACTGCTGTATTCCCAGGGATGAACAGAGGAACTAACACATGCTTATAGTTCAAAAATAATTCTGAATAATGAATGAGTAGTAGAATTCTTTTACTTAAAAAATAAGATACAAACAAGAAAAAAAGCAAACACAAAAATATTAGGCTAAATGTTCTGTAAGACTACTGTCCTCATCTCTGTATTTAATAAGTATTTTTAAAACTGGTATTAAAGTGGTTAAAATAGATTTAAGATGAACCACTGTCGGATGTAAGTTATAATCCTAGATTCGGAATTCTGCTTCAAAAAAGCCCACTTAAGGAAAACTTGGTAAAAACTGTAATATGATGGGTTACAGGAGCAAACATATAAAAAAGGTAAAATTGTTGTTAGCTTAAAATACAGCATAAAATACATTCACTTATGTTTTAAAAAAACTGATTGAAAATACAGTCATAAAGTGTTAAAAGTAGTTGAAATATTATAGTTCTATTTTCTTATAACAACCTTCCTCTTTAGTGAAAGAATCCTTTCTCCCAAATTCCTGACAGATGGTAACCCAAATTTTATTTGGATACATCTAGTACAGAAATCTCTACCTGGCAAGGCTGGTGTTGCACTTTTGGATGAGACAATTACAAGAAACATGCTACCCTGTGGCTTTCACCCACAGATATACTAAAAAGAATTCTATACGGAAAAAAAAATGTAACTGGCATGCGGTTTGAGAAATCTGTCAGAAGGCTCAAAGACAAAGATGATGATTAAAAAAATCACAGTTTTTGTTTCATCCTCCGTGCTCATGTGGTTATCACCATCCCCACCTTATCTGAGTCGATCTCAATGATTTGCAAGGATTGCCGATTTACAACTATTACTATTCCTGGATTTAAAACCTCAGCCCGAAATATGTCTAGAGAATAATGTATGTTTATTTTTATGACATTCACAGGTATTTATTCTCCTCTCTAGAGTTTAAAAGAAGTCATAAATTACGTAAGCCATGGGGATATAATGTACAACGCAGGGAACATAGTCAATAATATTGTAACAACTCTTCGCAGTGAGAGACGGGGTACTAGACTTATCGTGGTGATCATAACATAAAGTATATAAAGGTCACTCATCTATGTTGTACAACTGAAGCTAGTATAATATTGTTGTTGTTTTTTAATTAAAAAAGCCATCCACCTCTTTTCATTACCTCTCTTACTAAATCTTCCTTCTCTGATGTGCTCTAGATCAAGTGTCCTGTGGCTAACTGTGACTGGACACTTCTCCATTGAGTGATGCCCCTCACCAGTACAATGGAGCAGATGGAGGCAGTATGGGGGAATAAAGTGTCCACCTAGAGAGGCAGGCCTCCAAAGGCATCGGCTCCCAGTGCATGATGCCTTCCCCACCTCCTTTCTACCCAAGAAACCAAGAAACAATGCTCATGGTTTTTATTGTTCATTTCATAGAAACACTAGGCTAGGCATAAAACAAAAAATAGAAAAGAACATCCACATCTCATAGCAAGGACTTTATTCTGCGTCACTCACTTACCTCCACCCCACAATTCCCAACTGTCTACTGGCCACCTTGTGTCTCACATCAATGACGGAAACAAGTTTCTCTGCCTCCAGTCTTGTTCCCTCTGACGTATTCTCCATATTTTCCAGGGGCAGCTTCTCAACATGCAGTTCTCGTCATGCCATTACCCTGATCCTCATTAATTTTTTATTTTTATTTTTTATAATTTTAGAGATAGGGAGAGAGTCATGGGGAAGAGACAGAGAGAGAGCAATTTGTTGTTCCACTTATTTATGTATTCACTAGCTGTTTCTTTTTTTTAAATATATTTTATTGATTTTTTACAGAGAGGAAGGGAGAGGGATAGAAAGTCAGAAACATCAATGAGAGAGAGACATCGATAAGCCGCCTCCTGCACGCCCCGCACTGGAGATGTGCCCGCAACCAAGGTACATGCCCCCGACCAGAATCGAACCTGGGACCTTTCAGTCTGCAGGCCGACGCTCTATCCACTGAGCCAAACCGGTCTCAGCCACTGGCTGTTTCTTGTATGTCCTCTGACCAGAGATTGAACCTGCAACCCAGGTGTAGTGGGACGATGCTCTAACCAACTGAGCGACTCAGCCAGGGCTGAGTCTTTTAATAGTGACCCACAGTCCTCGGTAAAGAGTCTAAACTTCTGTATTGTGGTATATGAGGGCCTGTGGGCTTTTCCAGCCTCATCTCCAGAAATTTCCTAGATCAGTGGTTATGCTGAAGAACATTTAACTTATTTTCTTTCCACGATCAGCTAGGTTTCCCAGCAGCTAAACCTCGGCACAATCTGTTTCTTCCGCCGTATTACTCTGCTCTTCACTTCCTACCCAGCCCTCTGCCATTAATTCTTTAGGTCCTAGAGTGTACAGCACACCCTATATGAAGCCTTTTCTGATTATCAGACTCTCCATCTCTATCACAATCCTCTCCTGCTGCTTACATGGTACCATAAATGTGTCACCATCCTGGTCAGTGTGCTCACTATTACTATATGCTTGGCAGCACCAATGACGAGCACAGAGTAGTAACTCAGAAATGTTTGTTGAACACATGGATAGATGAATAAAGCACTTCTGAGAACAATGAAAAGAGGACAATATAATCCAAAACCCTGCAACATGAGTAAAGAAGACAGTCTGAAGATAGTTGAGGTAGAGAGAGTAATATTGATGCAGGCTAGCTCAGTCATATATGAATAAAGCCACAAGCTAGAAGAGAAAGAGACCATGTGTGAAAAACTTTGGAGCTAGAGACCCTGGCTAATAGGTAGAAGCTTAAGCAGTAGAATCTGACTTAACAGAGACATAATTATGTGAAAACTAGAGGCCCGGTGCACAGATTCATGCACCGGTGGGGTCCCTCAGCCTGGCCTGTGCACTCTCATATTCTGGGTTCCCTTGGGTGATGTTGGACTGCCAGTTTCAGCCCAATCCCCACAGGCCAGGCCAAGGGATCCCAGTGCACAAGTCCATGCACTGGGCCTCGAGTACACATATAAGATCTTTGGTTAATCTTTTCCCGCCCTCCCTTCTCTCCCCTTCCCTCTGAGATTCATCAGTCTGTTTCATGTTTCCATACCTGTGTGTTGAGCATCTGCCCCCTGGTGGTCAGTGTGCATTATTGTTACCGGTCAAATGCTGGAATGATCAAACGGTGGAATGGTCACTTGGGCTTTTATATATATTAGATTATAGCTATAAAAATATAGGTGTCTGTCTAAAACCAGGACAATCCCTGGTCATGGTAACTACTAAGATAATACAATGCTTCTTCACGTAAGCCTGTTTGTGTTTTGTCTCTATCACTGGTCATTTAAGTAAACCATGCCTAACATATGGTACACCTATCCATGGTTAGAGTAATCACAGGCAAATGGGTCCACAATGATCTTGGAAGATTCGGTAGGGTTTGTAGAGGAAAGAAAAGGGGAATAGTCTTCTTCTTTAGCTACATAAATATTCATGAAATATTCATGAAATGCGTATTCTGTCTCAGACTGCCTGCCTAAAAATAGTCATCAAAAAAATTAATAAGCCACCATCCTTGCCCTCCGGTTCTGAGAGTTTGGTCTGTACATTTCATCTGCCACAACTGAATGAACTCCAGAATGTATTTGCCATTGAGTTGAAATTCCTGGAAAATGCACACAGGAAGGCACTTTGTCAACAATGATACATTACATTGTACTCACCTGCACATGTAACCCTAAGAGATTCGGATTCCCCTACAATATGCCCAGCCTGGCTCATGGACACACATTCCAGCATCTTTACAGGTGAGAGCACACAACAGGTTATAGGCTGGAAGGATGGAGCATCAATTTCAAGTGTGTTGGTTTATGGCATGTTAAGTCAGCCATGTAGTGCATAAATTTATATATCAATTTAGTAACTTGCTTTATGGCACCCTGAACAAAACGGATTGCTTTTTCCTCCCAAACAGTCCTATTTAAGTCCCCTCCTCTGCAGCTGGTGACAATAAATATTCATTTCAAAGAGGCATCACCCCAACACTATCAGTCTACTGCGTTCCAAATGCTGGAGAAATCACGGTGATGAACAGCCTCAGTCAAGTAATTTTGGACGTCACTGAACTTGACACATGTGCCACTAGGTTTTCTGTAGGCTCTGGATTTCGGTAGACAAGGAAGAAATTGGGTGTTCAACTCAGTAATAAGGGGGGGGGGGTAGTCCCAGAGCAAAAATTCCACAAAGATTACTACAAGGGTCTCATTCCATAGCTTGTTGTCAAGCCAGAAAATTTAGTATTTTTTTTCCCTAGATCTGCCTGCCTCAGTGGTACCACATTGCTGATTAGGAAAATGTCACTCCAATTTTCCTAGGTGAAAACTATTCATCCTTTGCCCCATACTCTTC
>PVJN01033878.1:0-23133 GCA_004026805.1 Lasiurus borealis | reverse complement strand
TGTGTATGTGCTTTTGAAGCAAGGGTTTTGGAAGCAAGAATTTCTCAATGTTTTCTCATAGGATTATGCTACAGTCCCTCTCCGGAGTAGTTAGCTTATTAATGCACATATTTTGGGTGCTTTCCTTTCTCTAGATTACTTCCCACTCTCCTAAAGTATTTCTGGTCCCCCAAATAAATGATCAATTTTTGAATCTTGTCTCAGGATCTGCTTCTAGGGAAACCTAAACTATACCCACCTCCATATTCTAAAAGACACTACTTCAAACTTAGGATAGAGTCAGCTAATTGCTCAGAGAGTGGCTCTTGCTGCTAATTTGCTGCTAAAGGGCACATTTAGGGTTCACATCCTGAAACACATCAGTGTGTTCTTAACAACCTTATGGTGTAGATATTATTCCATTTATAAATTATTGAAGTAGATAGAGCAATCAAGTTCAGGAAGTGGAGGGATGGCAAGGGAACTTGTAGCTATTACACTTTTATAAACTTGAAAAAAACAAATTTGAGCTAACATAAGAGTTGAAGAATCAGATAGAACATTTTATTATATTTCTTACCTTGCTTTTCATATTGAAAAACCACAGTATAATAGATAGAGAAACATAGATATAGATATATCACAGGTTGGTGCATATACATGTATGTCCTAGTTTTGTTTGATGAGAGGATCTGGAAGCAATGACACCTCAGTAACAATGAGCACACATAATGCTCAGTTCTTGTCTGTAAACATCACTATCAATTACAAAGAATGAGGGTTTCTAGAAGAAATGGTTGATTCCAGAGGTGAGAAATGGAAAGCACAAGGTGAGCTTGGAACATCTGGAAGCTTATTGAAAAAAGACAGGGGACAACCTGATGAAGTTCCTAACAGTAAAACTGAAACAATTTCAGCAGCAAGAAAAATTTTACTAGATTTTAAACCAGAGAACAAAATATATAGGTTAGAGTCAGTAGTGCAGTGAAGGCCTGGGTAAAGAGTGGGAGTGGGGAGGAGAGGGTCAATGGGGAAAGGAAGAGGACATCTGTAATACTGTCAACAATAAAGATAAACTTAAAAAATTTTTACAACTTTCCTATGAGATGAATACAATTATCTCCAGTTTGTAAATTCTTGAGGGCATGAAAGAGTCAAGATTCAAATTCAGGTTTATATAATACCACAGCTCCATTATACAACACTAGAGGCTCGGTTCACGAAATTCTTACACTGGGGAGGGGGAAATCCCTCAGCCCAGCCTGCATCCTCTCACAGTCTGGGACTCCTTGCTTCTTACCATCTATCTGTTTGCTGTTCCTTACCTCTTGGCTCAATGCTCCTTAGTCCTGCCATGGAGGCAGGAGAGGCTCCTGCCACCACTGCTGTGCTTGCCAGCCATGAGCCCAGCTTCTGGCTGAGCAACACTCCCCCTGTGGGAGTGCACTGACAGCCTGGTGGTCAGTGCGCATCATAACGACCGGTCATTCTGCTGGTTGGTCGATTTGCATATTAGGCTTTTATTATATAGAATGCCTCTTCTAATATCCAAGGCAAACAGTCTCTCTCAGTGCATAAGACCTCTTTGACTTGTATAGGCCTTACATGGATGTTCTCACTGAATATAATAATCTCCCTTTTCAGTGAGAACATCCGTGATTCAGTGAGAACAGACAGGTGGTAAGGAGCAAGGAGTCCCAGACTGCGAGAGGATGCAGGCTGGGCTGAGGGACCTCCCCCTCCCCAGTGCAAGAATTTCATGAACCGAGCCTCTAGTGTTGTATAATGGAGCTATGGTATTATATGAACCTGAATTTGAATCTTGACTCTTCCATGCCCTCACCCTGCCAGCTTAAAGCAGAGGTCACTTGGCACAAGCATTATAATAATCTCCCTTTTCAAAGCAGGCTGATGCTCCAGGTGTTTTCGAGAAACTCTTCGGTCCATACCCAGGGAAAGTCTCGGGTTCTATTGGGGGAATTCTTGGGGCCTGGGAGGGAGTTAAAATAAGAAGTAAAGAGGGCAAGGGAGGGTGGACATTTGACATCCCATTCTTAATCACCCTCTGTGCTTCGATGCCTCCCTTGATAGCATGGGTTCCGGTTCCTCATTTGTTCACATTTCCTGGGGGGTGGCGGAGAGAGCTAAGCACACACTGCTACAAAAATAATGAAGGTGATGAATGACCCCAAACAGCCAGAAAGGGAAGGAACAGCCTTTCTTTGACTCATTCCCCTGGCTGTAGATAAATTGCCTCTGTCGTGGCTGGGCCGTCGAGCTTTAGCTGTGATATGGTTGAGGTGGCTATCTGCCAGGCCCTCCCTCCCCCTACAGCAAGGAAACTGACTCTGCTGGCTAATTTTAAAAAAGAGAAAAAGGAAGCAGGGGTCCATTCTGCTTAACAACTAAAAGCTCCGACTCTCCAGGGCCTTGAGACCTTCACCTCCAAGTTGGGGCAGCATCACTTTGGAGAGCAGAGCTGATTGGTACTCATGGAGCATCTGTCCTTCACTGATGCAGATGAGTCCAGAGGCCTAGGAATGGATGAAATGACCTCTGGCAGGCTCCTCCCTGTCACAGGTTTAGAACGCATGATTCTTTTTACAATTTTATTGAGGTAGAATTGATATCCAAAAATGGAACATATTAAATGTATACAATTTGATATGTTGGATATGCATATAAATTTGATATGCATATACCTGTGATACCATAACCTGAATTAAGGCAATGAACACATCTATCACTTCCAAAAGTTTCCTTGTGTCCCTTTGCTTTGTCGTGTGTGGCAAGAATACTTTACATGAGATCTACCCTCTTAATAATTTTTTAAGTGGACAACTCTGTAGTGTTAACTGTAGGCCCTATGCTGTAGAGCAGTTAACTAAAACTTATTCACCTTGTATAACTGAAATTTTATCCTCATTGAGCAGTTTCCCATTCTGCCCCCAGCCCCACACCTGTGGCAACCACCAATTTATTTTCTGCTTTTATACATTTGACTATTTTGGATTCTTTATACAAGATTGATGCAGTGTTTGTCCTTCTGTGATTGATTTCTTCACTTAGCACAATGTTTTCCAGGTCCATTCATGTTGTCACAAATGATACGAGTTCCTTTTTTTTTAAGGTTAAGTAATATTCCACTGAACATATATACCACATTTCCTTTATTCATTGTCTGTTATTGGAAATTTGGGTTGTTTCCACATCTTGGCTACTGTGTATAATGCTGGAATGAAATGGAAATGCAAAGAAGACATACAAGATGGCCAACAGGCACTTGAAAAGGTGCTAAACATCACTAACCATCAGAGAAATGTAAGTCAAAACCACAATGAGATGTCACTTCACATTTTGGTTGGATGGCTATTACTTAAATAACTGCAGTTGTTGGCAAATTTGTGGAGAAATTGAAACTCACATCCACTGTTGGTGGGAATACAAAATGGTGCAGCAGCTGTGGAAAACAGTATGAAAGTTCCTCAAAAAATTAAACATAGATCCCACTTATGATGCTTTCAAAGAGATATCTTCATGACAGTTTTTGAGTTCTTGCCCAGAATTAGTCTAAAAAGGAAGAAGTGGTGATGTGAATTGATTCTGCCGGCCATTGTTGCATTAGGTCCAAACCTGAGAAGTCACTCTCAATTCTCCCCTCATGCCCACTCCTTATGCCCAATAGGATCCACATCTTGATGCGTCTATCTCTTTAACATCTCTTGCTTGTGCCTCTTCTCTTCTTCCCGGGCTCCTGCCTTAGGGAAGCATCCTTCTCCAAGCCCTAATTAGTACACAGGTTTCCTGGTAGTGCCCCTACCTCCACTCTCCATCCTCTCTAATCCATTCTCTAGACAGAAGCCAGAGTAGGCACATATCTAGGTACATATTGCCTCCAATTAAAACCTTTTGATGGCTCCCATTGTCATAAAGATCAAGTCCATACCATACAAGAAAGTACACAGTGTCTTGCATGGATCCTTCTTCTCTCTCCAGCCTGGTCTCTCTAGCAAACCCTGGGAATATCAAACATTTTTAAGAGTTCTTAAGTAAGACTTGCTTTTTCTTGCCTTTAATAAGATGCTTCCATTTTTTTCTCCCCAGGTGATTCCTGTTTATCATCAGTGTTTCAGCTCCAGCATCACCTCCTCTGGAAAGCCCTCCTAAGCCTTGACTCTAAGACCTTTTTCTGCCATTACATGGAAGCTTTCTTTCATTACCCATCTTGCATCCTCATCAGACTCCTTAATAATAAAACTCATACTACCTGACAGACACTTTTGGCACATGAGCTGACTATCTGAATCTTCACACCTATTCTCTGTTCAGCATCTTGGGTTTATAGAGAATGAGACACAGAGCAGCTGAGTAAGTTTCCCAAGGTCACAGAGCTTGCAAATGACAAAACCAGGCTTGAACCTAGCCCATGCTCTTGACCACTGTACCACGTGTGTTCAGTGATTAGCAGAGAGTCCTGCTTTCTCACATTTTGCACTTTTCTTTTGAGCATTTGGGCTGAGTTCCTGTGGCTCTAATCAGAATTTTGAGAGTTGCATCTGCACTGGGAGGACTAAAGGGGAGAAGAGCCAATGATGCCCCAAGGGCTGTTCACTTGATTTTATAAATAAAGTTTTTGTTTTTTTGATTATTTTTATTATTATTATTTTAGAGAGTGGAAGGGAAGAGCAAAGACAGAGAGAGATAGAGACATTGATTGGTTGCCTTCTACATGAGCCTGGATAGAAGCCTGAGATTGAGCCTGCAATAGGGTTATGTACCCTTGATTGGAATTGAACCCCACACCCTTTAATCTGCAGGCAGATGCTTTACCCACTGGTCCAAACCAGCTAGGGCTATAAATAAAGTTTTATTGGGAGATATTCATGCCAATCATTTACATATTATCTATGGCTGCTCTGGTTCTACAATAGTAGAACTGAGTATAGTCTGGAGAGATCTTACAGCCTGCAAAGGCCAAAATGGTTACTATCTGGCTCTTTGAGGAAAGGTTGGCAGACCCCCATCCAACAAGCCCATACAACTAGTAAGTGGCAGAACTGGGTGAAGATGAGAATCTTCAGACTCCAAAGCCTGTGAACCAATTTCCAAGGCAGCTCCACAGCAGCCAGGTGCTGGGAGGGATAACATTCGGTGGCAACATAAACAGGAAAGGAGGCAGTAAGGCCCCGAGGAGGAGTTTTGTTAGCAGCATCGCTCCTTCCCTGCTCACCTCTCCATATTTTCTCCTCTCCTTTGGCACCTTGTGCCTCACCTGAGGCACACAGACTGCAGCATCTGAGTCTCTACCTCCTTGCTACATTTCTCCTGGAACAACTAGTCCACGCCTTTTGTGGGGTGCCAGCTCATTCCTTCTAGACAGGTGCCAAGAATTAGAGGTCACGTTTCCTCTAGCTGGCTTTCTCTCTGAGGGCCCCATCACTTCAGACTGGTTTCAGCGCCACAGATGGAGCCAGTTATAATAGATGGAATTGGGGACAGAAAATCCCCAGCGTGGAGAAGAGTTGTATGTGTATGTGTGTGTAGAAGGGGTACTGGAGGGTGTGAGTGGGAAGAGGGTTTTGCAGAGAGAGGGAGAGAGGGCAAAAGCCCTGGGAAGGGAGGGTGGCATGGGGCTGTCAGCAGCAAGAAAGGTGATTTAAAATCAATTTCCTGGCCAAGAAGAATCACCCTTGCCAGGGTGAAATATAATGTGAAACAGGAAAGGAAGGCAAGCTTGGGCCCTGCCACTGATGTGCCTCGGGCCCTTCTGCTTATGAAGCAAATAAATAACCTTCTCTGAAAGGCAGTCAGGCCAGCCCCATTATCATAGCAGGGGCTGATGCTGGAGCAACCAGCTCTAGGCACCAGACTGTAGATGGCAGATTCAAGAGGGACAAGAGGTCCCTGAAGGCTGCTCTGGCCCTAACTGTGAGTGGCTTTAGCATCAACCATCTTGGGTACCAAACTCCTTGTGAACCCATCTTTTGGTCTGCAATTCTGATATTAAAATTCTTTTGGTTGAACGTGACAGAAACCCAATTTGGTTTAGTGTAGGTTCCCAAGAGCTCTATTGATTCAAGTGACCAAATCTCAGGCCAGGCAGGGGCAGAGTTGAGTGTCAACTGGAATTTTCCACCAGGTTGGGGAACCATGACCATTGGCTACTCCTGGACTCACAACTCCCAGGGTTCATCCCAAGGGAGGAATATGCTATTCCCTTGGTTCTAATGGGAGAAATCCCAGGGAAGGACCCTGATTGGCCCAGCACAGACTCTTGGCCTTTTCTGAATCCAGGTCCTAATAAAAGTAAATGGTTGAGGTTGGGGGAAGAATATGATATGTGGTTTTCAGGAGAAAGAAGAGTGTAAACATATAAATCACAATGTCTACCACAGTGCCTGAGTTCTCACCTCAACCCCGGGCCCATCAGAGCTCCCAGCATCGAAGTCCTGCCTTTGTCTACGCTCTCTGCTTCTGCTTCCCCACTTCTGATCTTCTCCTCTGAACCTTTCAGTCTGACTTCTGGTTCTTCCATGTCATGGGAAATCTGCCTAGAAGGTTATGATGAGCTGGCTCATTAGATGAAGTACTAGTACATGGTCTCATCCCAGTACCTAGATCTCCATGCAGAGTCTGTGTGCTTATTAACTGCCTGCAGCTTTGGGACATTCTCCAATCCTTCTTGTATCTGGGAAAGTGTGCTCTCCTGCTCTCCACCTCCCTGTCTGACTCAGCCTCAGTCCTTCCCTGGCCCTTCTTCAAGAGCCCCTCTCACAATGACAAGGTGCCACCCTTTTCACCTCTGCACTCTCCTTGGGTAGGTTAGTCTCAGAGCTATGTTAATAGAAGCATGCAAATAGAGAAAGGGAGGTGACAGTCTTGCTTTGTAGACAGACCCCATCTCTGGTAATATTCTCAGTCTGGGTAGCATAGTTTCACAGGAGCATTACAAAATTAGGACATGCTCCAGGTCATAACCAGGATAGCAAGAGGACTTAATACTGGGACATATGGGGAAAAAATCCAGGGACTGGAAATATTTATCCCGGACAGAAGAAATAATTTAGGGCTCAAGCGGGAGAGTTGTCTGTGTCATCATTCCAGCAGCGGGATGGTGGTGGGTCTCAGAGAAATAAAGGGGAGGAGGGTCAATTTCACCTGTGTGCCTAGGGCTAACCTAGGCTTTAGCATAGGCCGTGAATAGGTGGGTGGGCTGTTCTGAGTACGAGAACAGCCATGATCCAGGGGAGTTCCAGGTCCTTTCAGTTTCTAGATCGCAAAGCTCTCTGACTCAGGGATAAGATTTCAAAGGAGGTCTGGGTCCTCCCCTGCTGAAGGGTGGAGGCCTCGAGTCTCTCCCCTCTCCTAGGTTCTATCGGTTCATTCTGGGGCCCTGGAGAGATGCCAGTGCTCAACCCCATTCTCCCCCACTTCAGGATTCAAGAGGGACAAGAGGTCCCTGAAGGCTGCTCTGGCCCTAACTGTGAGTGGCTTTAGCATCAACCATCTTGGGTACCAGACTCCTTGAGAACCCACCTTTTGGTCTGCAGTTCTGATATCAGAATATTTTTGGTTGAAGTGACAGAAATCCAATTCTCTATTTTAGGCAATTGTTTCAACTGCGTTGATTCAGGACCTGCTCCAGGTCAGGCAGCATTTTAGGTGAGAGGGACATGGTTAGTGATATGGTGCCTATGCCATGTTGGAACATCAAGGTAAGTGAGTCACAGGAGGTCTCTGCTCTTGGAGAGCTTATATGTTTCAGAGGAGATAGGCACTAGCAAGTAAAGAAGCTTTCATGGGTTAAGTGCTGCCATGAGAAACAAGTTGGTAATGGGAGGGGCTGGGATGGGGGCCAGGGGATGCAGAAGGAGGTTCCTGAGGAAGGGTGTTCAGGAAGGTGGCCCCAGCCTGGAAGAAGTCTCTGTCTCTTAGCCCCCATTCCCAGCTCCTCCCGCCACCAGCAGTCTGCCTTAGGAAGGAACCAGACTCCCATTGAGACTAATAAATAGGAAATTAGTCGAAAAAGTCTATACACACAGAAAACACTCAAAGACATAATATCTGGAGAGATGATGGTTTTTATTTGACTTTTTTTTTGGGTACCAGAAGGTTTACCTAAGTCTGTGTATATTGGTGGGGGCAGAGGGCTGTGCAAATCACTGCAAGCTCATTCTAATTCTTTCCAACTTGTCCCCTTCCCATTCACCTACTCTGGGGTCCTTCTGAGCCTGAGGGACCCTTTCTGGAGGAGAGTAATACACTGCACACTGGGTGCAGAGGGGATGTGGGAGTCGGCACCAGAGAATTACTGGCCTCATCTGTCCACATTTAAAATGCGAGTTTATGGGTTTTGCTTCTTTAGCCTGCCATTTTCTGGTTGTGGAACTTACTTTTTTATTTGCAGGAATAAAAGTCAGTGGCAGCTGATGTGGCCCTCTGGAGTTGGAGGCGATAACCACTGTGGGCAATGCAGCCTGGAAAACAATCATAATAATACGCGGCAAAAGTGGAGAGAGTTCTTTGAAGGTGGCTGATGAATGGCTATAGACTCCATAACACATCCTCACCCTCTTCCTCCTCCTCGCCACCACCACACACACCCAGCTTTCCTGCAGCCCTGTGAGAATCCTAGTGAAAAAAATGCAGCAGATGGAGAGGATGCTACAAAAAAGGAAGCTGAGGAGGCATGTCCCGGAGGTTCTACAACTAGATAGAAGGCTAAAGCAGCTGCTGGGATGAGCAGGTGTACCTGAAACAGGGAAGGGAGATGAGACACTCTGGGCCTCACTTCCTCCATCCATATAATATGAAGAATGTACCTGCTTTATAGTTTGGTGGACAGCTTACATGAGAGAGCAAAGGTGAAGCATCTAGCACTGAGCCTGGCACACAGGAGACCACAAATGAATTACAGTTTCTTTCACATCTTTCCTCCCACCCTACGGCTGAAGATAGAACTAGTGATACTTTTTCAAGAGAGAAAGGAGGAGACATCCAACAAGGAAGCATTAGGGTTAGGTCTGGCCTCTGGAACTGTCTATCGGAAAGGATCTGAAGGTGCCACTGAAGGCTAATGGGAGCCCGCCCATCCCAACTCCATCTCCTCCGCTTCTGACTTCCCTGCCCTTCCAACTCAGTGCTCTCTGCTTCTTAGGTCTTGGGCTTTTACCTCCTGCATCAGCTTCTCCATATCCTGTCTTTCTCCTGGGTTCTACAGCCCCTGCCCTGCTGTGTGTGAGTTCTCATTCACTATATTGAGACCAGACACACCATTTCTTTCTTTCAGGGGGATGGGATCTAACATTTTGGAGGCTCATACCAGGAGCCAGATACTGTGTAAAACATATTATATCATTACTAGAGGCTGGGTGCACACAATTCATGCACTGGGAGGGTATCTCTTAGGCCAGCCTGCGCCCTCTCCAATCTGGGATATCCCTCTCACAGTCTGGGACTGCTGGCTCTTGACAACTTGCTTGCTTGCCTGCCTGATTGCCCCCTAACCACTCCCCTGCCAGCCTGATTGACATCTAACTGCTCCCCTGCCAGCATGATTGACACCAACTGCTCCCCTGTCAGCCCAATCATCTTCAACTGCCCTCCCCTGCAGGTCTGGTTGCCCCCAACTTCTCTCCCCTGCCAGCCATCTTGTGATGATGTGGGGGTGGCCATCTTGTGACAACATGGGGCAGCCATCTTGTGATGCAAGGGCATGAGGTTCCACTTGCATATTATCTCTTTATTATATAGGAATTTTTATAATTCACAAAACAGACTTAGGAGGTAGGCATTGAACTATATCTTACAGAGATGCAAACTTAGGTCCAGGCTAATCCTACCCAATAGCACAGACTCTTTTTATGGCACTTGCTTGCCTCCAAAGGAGATAAAGGGAACTTAGCCCCATAGGGCATTCAGCTAATAGGCTGATCTGAGCCCTCCTGTACCAACAGGACCCTGGCACCCCTCCCACCCAGTGCCCGGATTCTAGGAGCCTCTTGGTGGGAAGGCTCGGGAAAGACCCTTTGGTGGAGTCCACCCTTCTGTCATTTCTGTGCCCAAAGGGCATGCAGCTTCTGTTTGAATGCTTGCATAGACATGGATCTCATTCCTCCCAGTGAGCAGCAGGCTGTGGCACCCACCACAGCAGCTTCGGCATCACCCACAAGCTTTTAGAAATGCAAAGTCTTAGGCTCCACACCCGAATCAGAATCAGGGGCTTTGGGGGTGGGCCCCACAACCTCTGCTTTCACAAGCTTTCTGGGTGACTCTTATGCTGCTCAAGGGTGAGACCCACTGGCTTAGTGATAAGGAAAAGAAAGGGCTGTGGGATCAGGGAGATCCAGGTTTCTGGTCCTGGTTCCTCGCATTCCTGTGACTTTGGACAAGGAAGCTGGGAGGACTTTATAACAATGACTAACTTTATTGAACACTAATAGGCTGACTAATGCCCCCTTCTCCTCCAAACATGTCCACTTCTCAATTCCCAGAACTTGTGAATATGTTACCTTACATGGCAAAAGGAACTTGGCAGGTGTGATTAAATATGTTGACATGAGGAAATGACCCAGGCGGGCCCAATTTAATCACAAATCACCAAGGTGCTTCTAAGGAGAAGGCAGGAGGTCCAAAGAGAGGGGAAGGTGATGTGAGGAGCAAACCAGAGATCAGAGCGATGTGGCTTGGAGGCAAGAAAGAAAGCAGCCTCTGGTGGCTGGACAAGAAAAGGAATGGATTCTCTACCTTGAAGCCTCCAAAGGAACCAGCCTTACCAGCACCTGGATTTGAGCCCTGTAGCCCCTCCTTTCATACTTCAGACCTTCAGAACTGGAAGGCTATAAATATCTTGTTTAAAGCCACTAAGTATGATCCTTTGTTACAGCAGCAATCGGAAATGAACACCAGCATTTGCTGGGTGCCCGGTTCTGTTCTAAGTGCCTTCCCCTCAGAAATGATAAAGTGAGTTATGTATTACTTCCCACCCTTTAATCTTCACAGCAACCCTCTCACGTGAGCACTGTTAGAGGCCCTTTTCACAAGCGAGAAAATGAAGGTGTATTTGCCTGAGGTCCTGTAGCCAGCAAGTGGCAGGGGCTGGATTTGATGTCTGGCTCTAAGCTTTGTCTCACAAGGTCACATTCACTCTTCATCCTGCCAGGACTGCGTCATCTCCTTTCACCTGCCTGCCCCTTCTCTAGTCTGTGCAAAGCTTCGACGCTTTCTTGTGCCGGTTTTCTTTCACCAGCCAAGCTCGGCTTGTTACTGGTGCAAAGATGTCCAAGTCAAAGCCTTGACCTCCTCTGAGCGGCCCTGTGCTCCTCTCCTCTCCGATGGGAACCTTAGCTTTGGGCCTTTTCCAGAGACTGGGCTCAGTTCCCAAAGGTCCCGACTCTGCTTGTCTGTCTCATAGTAGAAGGAACTGCGGCTCTGCTGTAACTCGGGGCCTCTGAGCCAATGGAGCATAAGGTCAGCCTTGGGAAAGCTGTTTGCAAGCGATGTCCAAGCAGAATCTGCCCTTCCTGGCCGGGCGCCAGGGCTCTCTCGGAAGCTCCCCTCCATCCCACAGTGAGAGCTGCATTCTGGCTCTTGTTGCCATGTATACACGTATGTGGGTTGCATTTTATTCCTGCCAGAATCTGACACATGGGCAGAATTTTTGTAGCAAGCATATGGCTGGGAACCCTCTGATAACATGCTCAGTGGGAACACATTTTGAACCAAGATCTCGAGTAAAGCACAAGTCAGCAAAGAAATGGAGGCTGGGAAATGCACAGAAGAGCCCTTTGCCTTAAAATGTGGAGCTGCCATTGCCTGCATGTGTATAAGGGTTTGCACGTGGAATACAGCTGTGTGACCCCACGTGAATGGCATGACCACTTGTGTCTTGTGAGGTTTCAGTGTGTGCACGGGTGTGTATGTATGAATGGATGCCAAGCAGGTGAGCCTATACCGTGTGTAAATAGTGAGGTAGAATGAAGGCAGGTGCCTCTGGGAGTGAGAACACCTGTGTGAATAATCGGAGGGTTTGTGTGACCCTGTGTGCCCGAATGTGAGCTTCCTGCTTGATGGTGTGAGTGAGCGCATCTCAGCAAATACTTCAGGCTGAGCAGGCTCAGCGTTGCCTCTCCAGCTCCTGTTTGCAAAGCCTGGTGTTTTATGACCGAGCCTCCCAGGCACATTGTCGATGATGTTCAAACAATGAGGTCGCTCAGCAAAAGGTCCTGACAGATGAGCCACCAGCTTCTTGTATCCCAGCCCCATGGTTGTGTAGCTGAATTGAGACCCTTCCTTTGGCCAGGACACTCTTAAAGCCTTTCTCCTGAGCCTTGTGGCCTGGGAGGCTGCATGCACACCAGGTCCACGAAGGCTGAGCATCTCAGCTGGTGCCACCCGGCAAGCAAGGAAACGTGCCCTCTATAAACTCCCTTGGATCTGGGCACTGGAGGCTGGGCCTGGGGTTCTGTCCCTCCATCACCACCGTCTGGCTCTGCAGTTTTTAGCAACATACCAAACCATTTTAGTAAGTTGCAAGCAGGCTGGACACAAGCACACAGCTCACATGTTTCCCAAATGGGGGCACTGTCTTTGTTCCGTAAACCTGCTGCGGAGTTGGAGCTTGAAACTGAGGGTGAGCTTGAGAGACCCAGACAGAGAGTAGGGAGTGGAAGAGGGTAATGGGAAAGGATCAGGTGATACAGGCCCTCAGGAGCAGCTAGGCAGTGCTGGCTCCTCACAGTTTAAACCTGTGGCTCTAGTCTATAAAGTGCTGTGACACACGTCGTCATCAAACTTCATTCTCACAACGATCCTGGGAAGGAGTATTGTTCACGTTTTACAGATGACAAACTAGAGGCTTAGAGAGGTTCAGTGACTTGTTCAGGCCATTTAGCTGTAAACTGCTAGGGCTGGACCTGAGTTTGGGTGACTAGAACTCTGCCTTCACATTTACATGTGACATCCGAGGAAGGTCCCGGCCTTAGACAGATCGTGAAAAGCCACAGGTAACCTTTCGTGTCACCATGTTCTTCCCCCACAGACACATCCACACTCAAGCTCTGGTCTTGTCCGTCGGTCCTACATTTTCCCTGGGAACCTCTCCTTGGCCACGGTACTTTTGAGTCCGGTTGAGGGCAAATAAATCAAGACAAAAAGTCAAGTTGGAGCTATTGATGGAGTAGGTGCTGTGGGCTGCTCTGTGCCAGGTGTTGTGGGTGATGGGAGAGAAACAAATACATGTTTATGATCTGTTCAAGGAGGCAAGCCTCAAACACCCGTCTCTTTCTTGCTGGGTGACAGCGGGTAAGTCACTTGCTCATGTGCTCACTCCCTGCCAGGGTCACCTGTTACTCTGGCTCCCTAGCAGCTACCCTTCCTACCTCTCATAACTATGCCTGGCATCCTCCTTCCCTGTACCGCCAGCATGCCCTGCGGCGATTTATCCCTAGATATGCTGGATCCAGCTTAGCTAATCACAGCCCTCTGCTTGCCTGCCACCGTGGTTGGCACAGGAGAGGGAAGTAACCCAGGCAGAGCCCATGAGATGTAAGGAGGCTTGACTGGAACTGTTGGGAGGGGTGAACTTGACTTCTGACTGGTGGGAGCTGTGAGAGAATGGGAAGTGGGGCTTTAGGAGCAGTTTGCCCCCAGCAGGAGCCTGAGAAAGGAGGTAGCATGTGGGGAGCACCAGTTCTGGCAACTCTGAACCAGTTCGGCTGAACCTGAAGCCGACATATTAATTAGTGTGCAGACTAAACTGCTATAATAAAGAGACCGACATATGCAATGCTATCACCCAAATACGTTTCCCTCCCTGGTACAAGCCCAGAGACAGCGTTCCAGGGACAGCAGGATGGCTCTGCTGTCCTCAAGCTGAGGATTCTATCTCTAGGTCCAAGGCAGCTTCTCCAGTGCTTGTCTGGTTAGAGAGAGAAAAAGAGAGCAGGAAAATTAAAACAAGTTTAATCAGCTTTATTGTGGGATAATTTACATTCAATAAAATTAAGCTTGTTTTAAGCATGCAGGCCTGTGACTTTTGGCAAATGTATATTGTGGTGTAATCATCACTACAAGATATTAAACATTTCCATCCTTCAGAGTCAGCCCTATCCCCATCCCTGTCCCCATCCTCCATCCCAGTCCCTCATCCCCATTCCCCAAGTAACACCAACCTATTCTCACCAACAAAAGTTTTGGGTTTTCCAGAATTTCGTATAAATAGAATCATGCAATATGTATTCTTTCTGTCTAGCCTCCTTGGCTTATCATAGTACTAGTAGTACTTTTGCGATTTAGCCATGTTGTTGTATGTATCATCCATTGTGAGCCTTGTTATTGTTGACAAATAGTTCATTATTTTCCCTTTCACCAGCGGATCTCTCGGGTCATTTCCAGGTTCTGCTATACACAAAGCTGCTGTGAACATGTGAGTGAGACTCTTCGCTTTCATTTCATTGGGTAGATTCCTAGGAATGGATGTGCCTGGTCATTCGTTACTTATATGTTTAAATTGTAGGATATAGCCATAGGTTTCCCAAATGGCTGTTCAGTTTTGTATTTCCATTATCACTCTAGGAGCATTCAAGTGCTCCACATTTTTGTCAGCAGTTTATATTTTTAGTTTTTAGAAATTATGATTATCTTTGACATTCTGATAAGTAAGCATTCTGATAAGTGGTGTCTTATGTTTTTAATTTTCATTTCTCTACAAATAATTAGAGTAGACACTTTTTTCATGTCCTACCCATGTATCTTTGTGGTCGAATCTTTCTGCCATATACAAAAATTAAGACTTCATTCCTACCTAATGTCATATGTAAAATGACTCAAAAATGGATCATGTAAATTTTCAGTTGTTCCAGCACCATCTGTTAAAAAACTATTTTGTCTTGCCCTAGCTGGGTGGCTCAGCGGGTTGGAGATCTTTCTGTATACCAAAAGGTTTCTGGTTTGATCCCAGGTCAGAGAGTTTTTGTTTGTTTGTTTTTTAAAAAAATTTTTATTAATGTGTTACATGTATACATATCTTCCCATTTCGCCCCCCCCCCCTCAGGCATACTCTAACCCCCCATTGTCTGATGTTCATTGGTTATACTCATATGCATGCATACAATTCCTTTGGTTGATCTCTTATCTACCCCACCTCTCCTTAACCTTCCTGCTGTAATTTGATAGTCTTTTTGATGCTTGACTGTCTCTGTATCTATCCTTTTGTTCATCAGTTTATAATGTTCTTTATTATCCACAAATGAGTGAGGTCATGTGGTGTTTCTCCTTCATTGACTGGCTTATTTCACTTAACAAAAGTTCCATCCAGGTTGCTGCAAATGGTAAGAATTCCTTCTTTTTTATGGCAGCATAGAATTCCATTGTGTAGATGTACCACACTTTTCTAATCCATTCATCTGCTGACGGGCACCTAGGCTGTTTCCAAATTGTAGTTATTGTAAATTGTGCTGCTATGAACATAGGGGTGCATAAATCCTTTCTGATAGGTGTTTCTAATTTCTTAGGATATATTCCTAAGAGTGGGATTGCTAGATCAAATGGGAGTTCCATTTCAAGTTTTTGGAGGAAACTCCATACTGTTCTCTACAGTGGCTGCACCAGTCTGCATTCCCACCAGCAGTGCACAAGGGTTCCTTTTTCTCTGCATCCTCGCCAACACTTGTCATTTGTTGATTTGTTGATGATTACCATTCTGACAGGTGTGAGATGGTATCGCATTGTCATTTTGATTTGCATCTCTTGGATAATTAGTGACTTTGAACATGTTTTCATGTGTTTCTTGGCCTTCCTTCTGTTGTCTTTTGAAAAGGTTCTATTTAGGTCCATTGCCCATTTTTTTATTGGATCATTTATCTTCCTTTTATTAAGTGGTCAGAGTGTTTTAAGGGAGGCAACTGATCAATGTTTCTCTCACACATCAATTTTTCACACATCAATGTTTCTCTCTCTCTCTCCCAACCCTTCTTCTCTCTAAAATCAGTAAAAACATATCCTTGGGTGAGGATTAAAAGATAAAAAAAACTATCCTGTCTTCATTGGATTTTCTTGGCACTTTTGTTGCTAAAATTATAAATTTATATTATAGGCTATTCTCTTTTTAGACTCTGTTGTATTTCATTGATCTACATGTCTATCTATTTACAAACCACAGCTCTGGACTAATGCATTCTTACATTAAATCTTGAAATTAGGTAGTGTGAATCCTCCAACTTTGCTCTCTTAATTTTTGCTATTTTATTTCCTTTACTATCCCATGTAAAATTTAGAAACAGCTTGTGAATTTCTACGAAATTATGTTGAAAATGTGATTTAAATTGTGTTGACTCTCTTGATCAATTTGGAAGAGTTAAAATCTAAATAATATTGAATCTTATTATCTATAAACATGGTGTACCTCTCCATTTATTTAATTCTATTTTGTTGTTTCCATCAATCTTTTGTGTTTGCTTAATGCAGATTTTGCACATATATTGCTAATTTTATATTTAAATAGTTTAGATTTTATGGTGCTATTGTAAATGGTATTTAAAAATATAATTTCCATTGTTAGTTACTGGTAATTAGAAATCTGATTGATTTTTGCATATTTTCTTTGTATGTTGTGACCTTGCTAAACTTGTTAATTATTGTTGTTTTCTTGCTAATTTTTTTGAGATAGTATGCATACATAATCTACATGTGGACAGTTTTATTTCTTCCTTTCTAATAATTGTTTATGTGTTTGCTTGTTTATTTCACTGGCTAGAATCTCCAATATGATATTAAATAGAAATTGTGAGGATGGCCATCCTTGCCATGTATTATTTGAGAAGCAAAACATTCATCTGTCAATATTAGGTATGATGTTAGTTTTCAATTTTTTATAGATGACCTTTATGATAAATGTTGAAGAAGTTCTCTTTAATTCCTAGTCTGCTGAACAATTTTTAAAAATCAGGAATGAACTTTGTCAAATATTTTTCTGAATCTATTGAGATGATCATAGTGCTTCTTTTGTCTGTTGATATGATTAATTATATTGATTGATTGTTAAACCAGTCTTACACTTATGGGATAAACTTCACTTAGTCATGATGTATTACCTTTTTATATGTTGCTGGATTAATTTGTTAATATATTAAGGGCTTTGACATTTATAATTATGAAGGATATTCTCCTGTAAATTTTTTCCTAATAATATTTTTGTCATATTTTGATATTAGTGTAGTGAAGGTCTCATAGAATGAGCAAGGAAATATTTTCCCATTTTATATTTTTTGAAGGATTTAGTGGAGGATTGACATTATTTCTTCATGAAATGTTTACTAAAATCACCAGTGAAGCCATTTGGATCTGGAGTTCTCTTGCAGTGAAGTTTTTTAACTACAAATTCATTTTCTTTACTAGTACAGTGCTTTTCAGAACACACATTTTCTTATGAGTGAGCTTTTGCAATTTGAACCTTTCAAAAATTTGTTCATTTCATCTAAATTGTTGATCTATTGGCATAAAATTTTTCTGTCTTTTAGTTGTAGTTTTGTAATTGTTGTATTAGGCAGCAGTTTAGGTGTTCACCTATGCCGCCATCTTGGTTCACTACTTTTTTATTGATTATTATAGTCTGAGTTTATTAATTGTATTTATTTTTAACTGAACAGATTTTAGTTTCATTAATTTTTATTTTTATTTCAGTTTTATTTTTCATAGATTTTGGCTATCATTTTTATTCTTCCAATATCTTGAGATAGTGGCATAGATTGTTTATTTATGAACTTTCCTCTTTTTTTTAAATTTTATCTTATTATTTTACTTTTATTGATTTCAGAGGAAAAGGGAGAGGGGAAGAGAGATGGAAACATCAATGATGAGAGAGAATCATTGACCAGTTGCTTCCTGCACACCCTTATTGGGGATCAAGCCCGCATCCTGGGCATGTGCCCTTGACCAGAATTAAACCCAGGCCCCTTAAGTCTGTAGGCTGGCACCCTATCCACTGAGCAAAACTGGCTAGGACTTATTTTTTCATTTTTTAAAAAGCATTTATTTTTTAATTATAATTGGCCTACATCATTATATTCAGACATACACCCCAGTGACCACACATGACACAACTTAAATTATAATTAATCCCAATAATTTCTGCATCTGTATGATACAGAATATGGTCTATAGTTGTGAATATTCATTGTTCACTTGAAAATAATGTGTATTCAGCTGTTAAATGTGATGTTCAATAAATGTCAGCTAAGTCAAACTTTTGATAATGAGGTTAAAATTTTACTGCCTCTATTGTGGTCTACTTATTCTTTCAAACATTGAAATCTTCAACTAGAATAATAAGTTTGTCTTTTTCTCCTTTCAGTTAGATTCATTTTGCTTCATGTATTTGGAAGCCTGTTTTTAGATGGAATTTTTAAAAATAATTTTATTTTATTTCCAATCTTGACTTTTAGCATATGTCTGTGTTTTATTTTGTTTTACACATATGTCTGTGTTTTATTTTGTTTAAGAGTATACATATTGTGGTGAAGGGATTGAGAATTACAGATAGATAGTTCCAAAGTAGACATTGGGATGTAAAGTACAATTTAGGAAATATAGTCAGTAATATTGTAATAACCTCTTATGATGCCAGTGGTACTGTAAATATTAGGGGAATACTTTGTAAAGTATATGATTATTTAACTACTGTGCTGTACACCTGGAACTAATATAAAATAATATTGAATGTAAACTATATTTTAAAAATTAAAAAAGAGTATACATATTGATCTATTATAGGCTGTCTTTAAGTTATATCACTTCACATATTACCTAAGAATTCTTAGCCTTGTGCTGAAGTTGTTTTACATTATGTGTAATATAAACCAGAAGTTAATTTTTAATGTTTTACTTTAAAATAATCCATTATCTTTTAAAGTTACTTAAAAATTAAAAAAAATACTCAATAACTTAAAAAATATTTATCTTTATGTTTACCTTTTTTGGGGCTCTTCATTTCTTTGTGTAGATCCAGATTTAATTATGCTGATTTCTTCTATATGAGGGCTTTGTTTAATATGGCTTAGAATAATCATAAATTGGTGATTAATTTTTTATGCTGTAAAATTATTTATTTTACTTTCACATTTGAGAGATACTTTTACTAGATACAGTGACATCAGTATGTTGAAGAAGTTGTTCCACTGCCTTGTAGTTAGCATTTGTTTCTGTTGAGAAGTCTACTGTAACTCTTTACCTTTTTAAAAATTTTCTTCTAAAAAAAATAATAAAAAAAACTATACCAAACTGCATAATATCTAAGTGTAACCAGAACAACCGGTCAGTAGCTATGACACACACTGACAGCCCCCAATCTGGTTCACCCACAACCTGGACTCAGTCAGGAGGGAGGAGGGACCCCAATTCCTTGTGGAATCAGCCATTGGTTAGCTTTCTGCTGGTGCCAACCTCCTGCACTCCCTCCCTCTAGCCAGCCACCCCCTCCTCCAATTGGCCTGATTGGGGGTGGTTGGCAGCCCTAATTGCTGGCCAGGCTAAGGGATCCCACTCATGCACGAATTTGTGCAATGGGCCTCTAGTGTCTTAAAGAAGTTATCATATATTTTGTTGGTTTCTTAGTTGTTTATGGTAAGAAAGCAATTTCTGTACAAAAAGTAAAAGTCCTCTAGAGGAAAAACTTTTAAAGGCAAGACTCAGAAGTTACCTATCATACTTCTACTAATATTTGATTATCAGAACTTTAGTACTATAGCAGCATCTAGTTATAAGGAAGGTTAAATAAAAAAGTCAAGCTGAGTAACCACGTGCCCAGGTAAAACTACTATAGAGGAAGAGAGAACTGTATGTTAATCCTGGTCTCTTCAGTTATATGCATTAGTTTGGGTTTAGGGTTCTAACCCTTGTAAATTGTGAGTCCTGGCTGATGGACTTGATTTACAGAGAGAAATTTATATTCAAAAATAAGAAGACATTTACTATTTTACTTAACCTCTTTGAAACATAGTTTTCCTTTCTGTAAAAGTGGGATATGTTATTACTCATCTCTCCAGTATATTTTTAGGTTTAATGATTTTATGAATGAGAAAGCGCTTTGTAAACTATCTCAAACCAGACAGCCATCTCTCTCTCTCTCTGTATATAAAAGCCTAAGTGAGTGTTAGACCGCTTGACCACTTGACTAGTAGCTATGATATGCACTGACTACCAAGGGGCAGATGTTCAATGCACAGGCATGGAAACATAGAACAGACTGATGAATCTCAGAGGGAAGGTGTGTGTGTGTGGGGGGGAGGAGGACAAGAATAGATTAATCAAAGATCTTATATGCATACTAGAGGCCTGGTGCACAGATTCTTGCACCAGTGGGGTCCCTTGGCCTGGCCCGTGGGGATCAGGCTGAAACCAGCAGTCTGACATCACCCAAGGGGTCCTGTATTGTGAGAGGGTGCAGGTCAGGCCAAGGGACCCCACAGGTGCATGAGTCCATGCACCGGGCCTGTAGTAAATTATATTCATCAATTTTTCCTAATCCTCTAAATTTAGTTTGTTTCCCCCTACCTATTATGCACTCTTAAAACATCTGGTATTTGTTCCTATAGTTTCCCTCAGTTGTAATAAGTGTTCATTTACATAATTATTTGTTTCCAGATTGTATTCCCCAATAGACTGAAAGATACACAGGATTCTCAAGAGACTTGCTATTTTTCTTCCTCACAGCTTTATACTCAGCCCATTGCATGGTGACTGGCATTTATTGAGCTCCCAATGAGTATTTAAGGGAACAAATGACAACTATATAAGATATAACATAGTCTGTGGAGAATTCAAGGCTCTTCTATAGTCCTTGCACTCACCAAAAGAAAGCCCAAAAGAGAAATACAGATATTTATTGGGTTCGAATGCTGGAAGCCTGTGGTGGGATGAAGGGCACACAGGATATTTTCAGGATAGTGGATTCAGATGAAAAGCAATTGCATCCATATGGCATACTTCCTGGTATATGACCTTTCTGATTTTCTCTTGGAGTATTTATCTCCTGTGGAGCTGCTGCACGAAGGTGGACCTAGAACTACCTCTTGCTTGGAAGACGTGGCCATCCTGGCAAAGACTCTTGGGCTCCAGGACTTACGCCAATTTTCTCTATCTTAGGCCCATCTAAATGACCCACAGTCAAGATTAGGGTCCAAATATGGTTTGTGAGATGATTTTAGGAGTATGGTCCTTTCCTTAAATACTATCTTTCTCCCTCTCTATCTCATATTTTATATTTACAAAACTATCCTTATCTTAGTCTCCCTCCAGTTATTGCTCTATTTACCTGCTTTTTAAAAAACCATCAATCTTCTTTTTTTAAAAAAATTATTTAAAAATGATAGTTGACATACAATATTATATTAGTTGTAGGTGTGCAGCATCCTCTATGAAGTTATCACCCTGAAAAGTCTAATGCCCATCTGACCCTATACACAGTTACTACAATACTAAAGGGCCAGTGCAGCAATATCGCGTGCCCACTCCCCCCCCCCCCACACACACCTGCCCATGCCCCGCCCACCCGCCTGCTGCTCTGCAGCGCTTGCACGCTGCCCATTGCCCTGTCAAGTTTGTAGCTATGCTCCTAGCCATGCTTGCAGCCATGCTCACAGCTGTGCCTGCCTCACCGGGCCCTCCTCACCATGCCTACTGCTCCTCCATGCTCTCACCCTGCCTACCCACCCACTGCCTGCTGTGCTTGCAGCCCCACCCACCTGCCCACCATGCTTGCAGCCATGCTTGCAGCCTTGCCCACCCCACCACTGCCACCCACAGCCCTGCTTGCAGCTGCGCTCATAGCCACGCCCACCTCACCATTCTCACCTGCCCACCACCCCACCTACCCACCGGCCACCAGCTTTGCTGCAATCAGAACCTGTGGGCCATGAGAGAGGGCTTGAGAGATACTCCATGCACCTCAGGGTGACCGGTCATTTGGTCGTTCTGGTCGTGACATCTCTTGGGCTTTTATTATTATGATTATTGACTACATTCCCTATGCTGTACTTTGCATCCCCATGACTATTTTTATAACTGGCATTTTATACTTCTTAATCATTTTCATTTTTTTTTTACTTCCCCATCCCTTTTTCCATCTGGTGACCATCAATTTACTCTCTTACAGAAAACTTCTTGATTCTGATCAGGCCTCCATATCCTCATTTTTCCTTCCTTTCAACCCTACACTCACAAGCATTCCGTTCCCACCCTCAACTGCAATGACTCTTGCCAAGCACATCAATAACATTCCGTGATTACTTCTTATTCTTCCTAGCTTGTCCTATGAGCAATATTGAACACCTTGATCCTCTCTCCTCCTTCAATCACTTTTTCTTGCTGCCTTCCCTGATGCCACATTTTCCTTGATGGGTTCTGCATTCTATTGACACAACACAGAGTTATGCCTTTTCATTTCTCTATTCATATGCTCTTTTTAGGTGACCCCACCCAGTTGCATACATTTAAATTTTACCTATTTACTGATGACTCACAAATTGTTACTTGTAGTCCCGTCCTTTCCCTGGAATCCTAGACTCCTATATCCAACTACCTACATATCCAAATGGATACCTAATAAAAGAATTTCAAACTAAAAGTGGTTCAAATAAAACTCTTGTTTTTGCCTTCAAACTTGCCTTTTTCTCTCCCATCTCAGAAAATGACCCCAATTGTTTATGTCCCAAATCTAGATGTTATCCCTAATTCTTTTTTTCCCCATATCTCAAACCTAACTAATAAAGAGGTTCTGCAAACTCTACCCTTCATCTATTTTTTCCATATCCAATAATTCTTATAGTTCCAGGGTCACTCATTTCTTGCCTGGATATTGCAATAGTCTCATAACTGGTGTTCTTGGTGGCCAGAATTAAATATTTGAAGCAAAAAATGTCCACCCTCTTTAAGAATTTTTCTACATCTTTCCATAACATGAATATTACATTTGACATTTTATCCTGGTTTTCAGAATTTATTGTAATTTGAACCTTGCTTACCTTCTGAGTGTACCTCACACCACTCACCTCTCCCCCTTTTCACTATGTTCTCACCACACTGATTTGATTTCTGTTTTTCTGACTTGCATTTTTGGGCGATTTGCATTATCTGTTCCCTCTACCTCCCCCATTCTTTAAA
>PVJN01033877.1:0-23134 GCA_004026805.1 Lasiurus borealis | reverse complement strand
ATCATCTCTCTCTCTTACTAGTAAGCTCTCTGGGCCTCTGTAATTTGTTTCCTGAGTCCACACACCTAGCTGGCTCACTTTTTCTACCTCTGGGACTTTCTAAATAAACTTGCATTTGTATTTGAAAAAAAAAAATCAGATTTGTATTCTGGCCCTGGCTTTGACACTGATTAACTGCCTGGGGTGTGATTCTTCCTCTTAACTGCAACTGCATAGTCTGCAGATCCACTCGTAACTACTGTGAAGATACAATAAGGGCTGGGCCCAGCCAGTGTGGCTCAATGGTAGAGCATCTACCTATGAACTAGGAGGTCACAGTTCAATCCCAGTAAGCACACTTGCTCCAGTTCCAGGCTCAATCCCCAGTGAAGGTTGTGCAGGAGGCAATCAATGATTCTCATCATTGATGTTTCTATCTTTCTCTCCCTCTCTGAAATCAATGAAAATATTTTATTTTATTTTTTAAATAAAATAAGGGCTGGGCAGTGCCCTGAGTGGGGGAGGTTATGATGAAGATTTGCATGGATGAATGTAAACATTCCCGCCAGCTCTGAGCAGCCAGCCACCTGTTTCCCACGCAGGCGTCTTCCTCACCTGCTGGGTGTTTCCCAGTTCGATCTGTTGCTCAGAACCACCGGCTCGGGCTTGGAATGCTCTCTCTGGTTCTTTAGTCTAGCCCTGGGTGATGGCACATCGCAGAGGCAGGTTTTTCTCTCCACTTCTGTGGGATAAGCCGTATTCCCTGTTCTGAGAGCCTGACCTCAGGAGTGAATTTACAATGAGTAAATTTTCCTGATTTCCTAAGGCGGGAATGTTAATAACCCTCCATCTGTAGTCTGAAGGAGAGGGTCTATGGGCAAGGAAATCTATTCCTGTGACTATCCTCAGGGATTAAGAATGATCAGAAAACCATGTTCTCCTTTTCGAAAGGTCAGTCAGTAAATTATGGTAACACAGAACATTTGCTGAGTCATAGATTGCCATACTTGCCAACCTGAACACTCTGGGGAGATGTTTATTCATTTCCTATCATTTGGAAGCAAATCTTTTCTAGCCAAAAAAAGTTTTCCTTTTCCCTGATGCTGCTTCACAATGAAATGTCAAACTAACCCGGGAAGGTGCAGAAAATGCTGGTGACGTGCTGCATCTTAATCTGACAGTCCCATGGTAACCCTAGTGCAGAAAGCACACAGCACGTGCTCCGGGTGGGCGGGCCAGCAGGGGCTTCCATCATTCAGAGACTTATGGGAGCCAGGATTGGGTGAGACTCTGATAGAAAAGACAGGAGACCTGGCTTTCGTGGAGCTTCCGACCTAAGTGGGGACTAATAAGTAAGCAACACGAGGCAACAGAAGTCATGTAAGAGAAAAGAGGGCGCCACAAAGGTAATCCCAAAGAATATATGAAGAATAAGAAGGAATTAGAAGAAAAAATAGGCCGAGGAGGGACAGTATGGAAGAGAGGGCGATGTATACAAAGCCACGGAAACAAGAGAGCACACAGTAGGCCTGGGGTTTTTAAAGAGGTGAAAATCACGCAGGGGGCAGGACTGATGCATAGATGGCAGTTGGGGACCTGTTGCAGGCAGATAATGGGACCCAAATACAGTGGTACCTTGAGATACGAGTTTAATTCGTTCCATAACCTTGAGGAGTGGGAAACTATGAGACGCTCGAGTTGCAGTAAACTGGTGGGTCAATCCGAGAGATTACTCCTATCTCAAATGTTGCTCGTATTTCAAAGCAAAAATTGCTCGCTCGATGGCTCGTATCTCAAAAATCTCTTATGTTAGGGCACTCGTATCTCGAGGTACCACTGTAATGGCCAGCATTGTTCATTGGTCCAAACTCCGAGATAAATACTTCATGAGCATTACCTTCTAAATCCTTACAACCACCCTGAGAGGCATTTTACAGGTAAGACATTGCTAATATCTTCTTGTTTTCTTATTATCTACTAGAGGCCTGGTGCACGAGATTCATGCACTGGAGCGGGGGTCCCTCAGCCTGGCCTGCATCCTCTTGCAGTCTGGGACCCCTCGCTTCTTACTGCCCACCTGCAGTGGAGGCGGGAGAGGCTCCCATTACCACTGCTGAGCTTGCCAGCCATGAGCCCGGCTTCTGCTGAGAGGCACTCTCCCTGTGGGAGCACACTGACCACCAGTGCCAGCTCCTGCGTTCAGCATCTGCCCCCTTATGGTCAGCGCACAACATAGCGACCAGTCATTCCTCCTTTCAGTCCATTTGCATATTATGCTTTCATTATATAGGATTATCCCTAATCTCTCCCCAACAACTAAAATGTATTTATTTATTCCCTTGGCTGTGGCTTAAAATGGTGCTTGGCACACTGTAAACCCTCAACGCATATAAGATAGATAGCTGACTGAATGAACAAACTAATAAAGGAATTTTGCTCAAGGTTCTTGCACCCACACCCACTGTGTTCACTACATTCACCACACTGACTTGCAATGTTTAGTCTCTGCTGGTCCCTCTCAGCTCCTGTGCTGGTCCCTCAACTCACCACCTGGACTTAGCTCCGGGCCTCCTTGACACCCATGTCGCTGTTGATCTCGTTTGGTTTTGTGGTTTCAGGTGTCACGAGTCATGATGACTCTCCATCATAGATTTTTCTCGAGCTCCAGACCCTTTTATCCAACCAGCTACTCAACATCTCCACCTGAGTGCCAAATGGCCATTTCAAATGTACTATATCCGATAACCCTTTTATTGTCTTCTTCATCTCAATTGCTCAAGCCACACAAGCCCAAACTTGGTGTCATCCTGGAATTGTCTTTCTCACAACCTTTAACCCATTAACTCTGATCTTCCAATATATCCAGAATCTATCACAACCTCTACTGCGGCTGCTCTAGACTGGCCACCCTCATTTTGCCCAGGTTATTGCAAAAGCTTCTCATTGGTCTCCCTGCCTCCGCCCGTGCCTGTCAGCTGGTTCCCACTGCCAGAGTGATCCAGTTAAAGCTTCAGGCAGATGCTGCACAGCTCAGCCGCTCCTCAAGCCCGGGGAGCCCTCCACAGTGCACTCCTATCCCCTCCCCCAGTCTCCTCCGGCCACACTGACCTCCCGGTTCTGGAACAGACCAACCCATCCCAGTTTCAGGCCTTTGCTTACTCTCCAGACACCTGCATGGCTCACCCCCTCACCGTTCAGGTCTGTACTTGTGTCATCTTCTCAATAAGCAACTCCATCTAAAATGGTAACCCTCCCTCTCCCCGTGTACATCCAGTATTACAACTAATACACTATAGCTTTTACTTATTTACTTTCCATCCACCTCTCCCTAGCCCCCAACTAAAGTACAGCAAGGACTTTGTTTTGCTCACTGCTATCTTCCTATAAATACAGTGGTACCTCGAGATACAAGTGCCCTAACAGACGAGATTTTTGAGATACAAGCCATCGAGCGAGTGATTTTTGCTCTGAAATGCGAGCAACATTTGAGATAAGAGTAATCTCGCAGATCGGCCGGCTGCACATGACCCACCAGTTTACTGAGACTTGAGCGTCTCATATTTTCCCACGCCTCAAGGTTACAGAACAAATTAAACTCGTATCTCGAGGTACCACTGTATGCCCGGTACACATGGTAGATCTCAATACATATTTACTGAATGAAAGAATAAACAGATGAATTCTATCCTTCACAGGATCTTCTCCAGGCCAGCTATACCAGGCAGCAATCAGACAGACTGAGGAGACAGAAATTTTGGTAGAAGTGAATTACACAGAGCTGATAATGCTTCATCAAAAGGTAGCTGGATTTGAATTGAAGAATCTTTCACATTTGTTTTTTAATCAACAAAGGACAAGCAAGGAGTATGAAACAATCTGGAAATGTTTTCCAAAAGTATTTTTTGGAATTTTATTTTTATAATAAATTTTCTATTTCATGTATTAAAATGTATACCAAAGACAAAAAAAAATCATGTAAACTATATCATGAATACAAAACATACAAGACATATACAATGTAAAAAAAAAATCTTTATGTATATGTAAAATGCAATGTAATTTCCAGTACAAAAAAAATGAAATAAAAAAGCAGGGCAAAATGCGTATCTGCAAGCACAAAGCAACATCCTCCCCTTGACTGCCCACCTGAGCTGCCATGAAACCTGCAGCTGCATCCTCCTAGTTTCTCCTCATCTCTCATGTTACCTAGCCTTCCTTCCATTTTCCTTTTTAATTTATTTTTAAGACAAAGGCCATCAAGGCCTTTTAAGAGCTGATGTTGGTTGTTATACTTTAACAATCAAGTGAGTTCAATTCCAAAAGTTAATACTTTACACTCTGAGCTACAAACGAGTTGCTAAACATCGCATGCATATAAAATTCTAATGAGGATACTCTAAGCAGAACATGCTATTTACATAAATTTCTTTTATAAAATTAAGACGGCACATCACATTTACTTAAATCACAGTAAGTCTATAACAAGTTCCTTAACCTATATAAAATGAAAAAGAACCTCCTTAAAAATGTAAAAGATTTTATTCACTCTATTTATGGTTCTCTGAAAAGCTACATAGAAATGTCTAATTTAAAATACAGCTGGAGCGGTCTGGTCCTCCTGCCCACCTTATTATGTGATAACAATAAAAACTGGTTCATGGCATATTTGCTACTGACACTAATGTCCATTAGAGTTAGCCCCTATTACAGCAATAAATTTTGAGGTTTTGGTTATTTTTTTATGTAGCAACCACATCTGTGATTAATTTTATCAGCATATCCCTTAATAATATATTTCTGGGAAAATGTTTAGATTTAAGTTGCAATTAAGGTTCCTAATTAAGAGGTCAAAAAAGCTAATTATTGTGCTTTTTTCCTATCAGAATCTACCTTTTCAGATTACCCTCCCAGGGAGGCAGGGAGGAAGGGAAGCAGGTAAGGAGAGAAGGGAAGGGAGACAGACTGGTTGGAGGGTCAAAGGGAGCACCATCCAGAGTCCCGATGACTCTGGTTCTGAGAACTTTGCTAAATTCACTAAGAGAACAGCACTGGCATTGCCATCCATTTAAAAGTAAATGGAATTAGAAGAAAATTATTTCTACTCTTCTATATTTCTTAGGAAAATCCTGTTATTAAAATTGACTCCTCCCCAATCAATATCTAACTGTAGAACAACTGCTTTAAAAAAAATAAAACAGAAAAACAGTGAAGATTAAGGAAGGTCTGGTATGCACCAGTAAAAAAAAACACCAGAGAGCAGGACAGTGCCTAGCTCAGAGGCTGACCACGGGAGTCCATTAGTGCATGGGCTGTCCTCAACCAGGGAGGGAAGGCAGACCAATAAAATCGACTCTGCAACACATAATTTTCACTTCACAGAAAGAATTTTGAAATCCAAGACTCACTTATGTAGTGAATTAAAGGAAATATTGCAAACTGTGCTCACAGACACAATATTTTTAAAGCTAATTTAAGGAGTGCAGATAAGCTCCAAGGTTGTATCTGGGAAACTATGCCCCGGTGGGGTAATGTGGCTCAGAAAGCAGGCCACTGCTACTCTGAGGCACCATTCGTATAATGACAATATTAACATACATATTTCCTTCCAGTTATCCTCATTAATTATGTCAACCAATTTGAATGTACCAAGAGAGAACTTTACCAACAGTATATAACAAGGTACGTATTTACATTTTCATTTGCATCTTAAAGACAAATTGTTAAAAATAATGATGATTATGAAAAACAAGATTAAAGGTGTGTTCACTGGAGGAAAAGCTACATTAGTATCATTCTTCAAACCATAAACAATTCTGTAATGAATGCTATACTCTAAAACAATTCACAGCTTTATAAAAAATTGAAATACAGAGTTCATCACAATTTTTTCCAATTCAAAATTTAAGAGTTCGACTTATATTAATGCTTAACAATGTTACTCTAACGTCTGTAAAATATATAAAATACCAAGATTATCAACAGTCACATATGTCTTGAAATCAGGGGACACATGTATTTTCACCAGATTGGTTCCATTTGTGTAGAAGGTCTGTGAGGATTCCCCCGTGATGACATTCCACCACTGTTCAGAGAAAAATAAAAGTCCCATTAGAATGGTAATTACACTGTGTGACAATCTGTAGTGCAAGCCAAACCCTTCACCCCATCACCTCCCCACACCCACACGTCAAGCGAACAGCAGGAAAGAAGTCCACAGTTAACGCTGAATGCAGTTATCAGCCAGGTGAGCCTCTCCTGACCAACCCCGGTGACTGCCTCACAGCGACCCTCCAGCTCCCTCCACTGGGAGAAGCGTGCAGCCTGTGGAGAGCGGCGGACACAAGGCCACTCGATGTCCATTATGGCCATGGTTGGGCTGAGCTCCTGTCTGTGCTCAGTGGAATGGGCAGAAGAATGTGTCTGAAAATACCCCTTTGCAGACACAAACTGGCAGACACCAAGGCTATTCATAATATGGCTACAGGATAGAATGTCCTCTCTACTGAATCTTCCCTTTCACCAGGAGTGATTCAAGAGCCAATGACCAAGTTTCTTTATAAACTCTTGTCATTCGTACATGGATTTGCTAAATAAATAATGAACATCTCAAATGTAGCATGTGCTCTGGCCAGGTCCCTCCATTCTCCTCCTAATCACTGAACTCACTAAGATTTTAACAATATTTATATTCACTTACCAAATGGAGGTCATAAAGTTTACCCATATATCTCGGCTAAAATGAGGGCAAAAGAGACACTGTGCAGGAGCCTCTTTTGAAAAGGGCTCAGATACATCAAGATCCTGTTATGAACACAACAGATCCTGTTATGATGTCACTCAGTTTTGTATCCGTGCAGTACCTGGCCTTCTGCCTTGCGCGTGTGACTAGGTCAATTTTTCATGTTCACTATCAGTAATAATAACTGGTACAAGTACACCCCATGGACTTTATAGACCTCACTGAAGCAACATGCACTAACGTGACATTTTCCAGAACTGACAATTTTGCTCTGTAAAACAGCAATGTAAGCAAGATGGCGGAGGACACATTCCTGTTTTGAGTTGTTGGGGACAAATGATAGAGGCAACAACCCCTTAGAGGTCTCCCAGGAACTGGCCCACCTTACAGAGAAGGAGACCAGGGTTCTGAGAGAAGAGAGGCCCCGTCACCCAAGACCATCCAGCTGGCAGGTGGCAGAGGTACAACAGTTTCCAGCTTCCTCATTCGGTGCTCGCACCGCCACCTTCCCTCTATTAAAACAGACCACACTGGCCGAAACCGGTTTGGCTCAGTGGATGGAGCATCAGCCTGCGGACTGAAAGGTCCCAGGTTCAATTCCGGTCAAGGGCACATACATTGGTTGCGGGCACATCCCCAGTAAGGGGCGTGCAAGAGGCGGTTGATCAATGTCTCTCTCATCGATGTTTCTAACTTCCTATCCCTCTCCCTTCCTCTCTGAAAAATCAATAAAATATATTAAAAACAAAAACAAAAACAGACCACTCTACTTGGAATCACTGCACTAGTCACTAACTTGAGTGTGGACTAAAAAGCAATATTAGAGTGGTAGCTAATACAGGGGATTTTTCAGGCAGTGAAGCTATTCTGTATGATACCACAATGATGGACACATGCCATTTGTCAAAATTCACAGAACAAACACCACCAAGAGTGAACCCTGATGTAAACTATGGACCTTGGGTAATAAGGATGTGTCAATGAATGCTCATCAATAGAATTAGGTACCACTCTGATGGTGGGCCATTGATAGTGGGGGAGACAGGGAGTGTATTGGGACTCTGTACATGCTGCTCAATTTTTCTGTGAACTTAAAACTGCTCCAAGAAACAAAGTGAATTTTTTTCTTAAAAAATTGCAGCTAATGTTTTCTCGGGGTACACTATGTCTATTTTATATAAACTAGAGGCCCAGTGCACAAAATTCGTACATGTGGGGGGTGTCCTTCAGCCCAGCCTGCACCCTATCCAATCTGGGACCCCAGTGGTAGGATCAGGCCTAAACAGGAAGTCAGACATTCCTCTCACAATCCAGGACTGCTGGCTCCCAACTGCTCGCCTGCCTGCCTTCCTGATTGCCCCTAACCAATTCTGCCTGAGCCTGATCGCCCCCTAACCACTCCCCTGCCAGCCTGATTGATGCCTAACTGCTCACTTGACAGCTTGTTTGCCCTTAACTGCCCTCCCCTGCGGGCCTGGTCACCCCTAACTGCCTTCCCCTGCAGGCCTGGTCACCCCTAACTGCCCTCTCCTGAAAGCCTGTTTCCCCCACAACTGCCCTTCCCTGCAGGCCTGATGTGCAGAAAGCTTGGCTTCCTCCATCACAGGGGGCAACCCAAGCCTCCCTCCTGCTCTCTCTGTGGCCATAGCCATTGTGGTTGTGTTAATTTACATACCCGCTCCTGATTAGCTTGTGGGTATAGTGCAGGTATGGTCAATTTGCATATTGCTCTTTTATTAGATAGGACTAGTAACCCTGCACATGAATCCATGCACTAGTAGGTCACTGCTACCCTCCTATACCTCTCCACCCACTGCCTCACCCTTCTGTAACTCCCCTCTCTCCCCTCATAGCTTGCTGCCTTGCCCCTTCCTGTAGCTCTCCACTGCCTGCTTGTAATTCGCTGCCCCACCTTCCTGCAGATCCGTGATTGGTCATTATGTGGTCAGTCGCTATGCCTCATGGTGTAAAGGATAATTAGCATATTCCTCTCTTATTATATAGGATGCTTTACATGTATTAATTCCTTTAATGCTCTCCCAACCCTGAGGTCAAAATTATTGTGCCCATTTTACAGATGAGAAAACAGAGGCACAGAGGGTTTAATAATCTTGTGATTAATAAGATTATTAACTTATCAAAGCTAATGAGTAGCAGAGCCGGGCTTTGAACTCGGGCAGTCTGCACCACTGTGCCGTCTCCTGACCATCACACTCTGCTGCCTCTAAGCCAGTGGTCGGCAAACTCATTAGTCAACAGAGCCAAATATCAACAGTACAATGAGTGAAATTTCTTTTGAGAGCCAAATTTTTAAACTGAAACTTCTTCTAACGCCACTTCTTCAAAATAGACTCACCCAGGCCGTGGTATTTTGTGGAGGAGCCACACTCAAGGGGCCAAAGAGCCGCATGTGGCTTGTGAGCTGTGGTTTGCCGACCAGAGCTCTAAGCAACAGCAAACCTACATTTACCTGTATTCTATATTTCAAACCAGCCTTTCTCCTCATGAGTATGAATTAATGCGGATTTTTTTATCATTCTAACAGTATACATGCCCTGTGGCAAAACACAGGTAGACAGCTCAATTATATCATTTTTTAACTTAGAAATAGGAACAATTTGGAAAGTTAAGAGCATTTTAGCTAGTAGATACCCACTTTATCTTATTGACATTCAATTTATGCAACTTGGATTCTAGAGTAAACAGACTCAAAAGGCCCATTTTCTTGGACACTACAGCAGCTGCTCCTTTTTACTTTTAATTTGCTCTGTGCTTTAGAGAGTCTCATTACCAAGCTGGGTAGATGCAGGCTGGGCTGCATCATAATCAACTTAACCAGAGGGAAGAGCAGTTTGATTGTCACCTAAATAACAAAGATTGAATATACAGGCTAAAGGTTCTCCCACCCATGAGGCATAACCCCTACAGCAAGCTACCTATGCTGTGGCTTTGTTTCAAAGTTCTCCAACAACTCTGGAAATCTGGTAATTGATCTCTCTACCATCTTGTGAGCCAGGCTCAGGAATATGGATGAGCCTCCGAGGGTGCCCAGAGCATCAGGTGACATGGTCTCTAGAAGCTCAGTGCCAAAGCAGCTAAAAGCATTAGTAAAGATCAAGATTCCCAGCTCCCAGCACAAATAGCAATGCCGCTCTTCTCAGCAGCATCCTCAGAGCAGTAAAGGGGGACAAGTGATAACAGCTTCATAATCCCTAATAACTAAATAAAGGCAAGCCCCCCAAAAATATAGGTTAATGTAACATCTTGCAAACAGCATAGTATTTTTTTTATCCTTTTTATTGATTTCAGAGAGGAAGAGAGAGGGAGAAATAAACAGAACATCAATGATGAGAAAGAATCATGGATTGGCTGCCTCTGGCATGCCCCCTATTGGGGATCAAGCCTGCAACCTGGGCATGTGCCCTTGACCAGAATTGAACCTGGGACTTTTCAGTCCACAGGTCGATACTCTATCGACTAAGCCAAACCGGCTAAAGCAGTGGTCGGCAAACTGGGGCTCGCACGCCACATGCGTCTCTTTAGCCCCTTGAGTGTGGCTCTTCCACAAAATACCACGGCCTGGGCGAGTCTATTTTGAAGAAGTGGCATTAAAAGAAGTTTAAGTTTAAAAATTTGGCTCTCAAAAGAAATTTCAATCGTTGTACTGTTGATATTTGGCTCTGTTAAGTTTGGGGTGACCCCTGGTAGGGTAACAGCATGCTATTTTATTTATTTATTTGTTTGTTTGTTTGTTCGTTCATTCATTCATTCATTTATGTATTTATGTATTTTATGTACTTATTTATTTAAAATTTTGTGAGTTTATTTGAGCCAAACTGTGGACATATGCTGGGAAACAGAACCTCAACAAATTGAGATAAAACTGCCCTCTTATTTACCTTTTTTATAAACTAGGTTTTTATGTTGAGTAAAATTATAATTACATAAGTCCATGTAACATCTACATTGTGTTTCAGAATCATCTCCTACACTTGAATGTCTTCAGTCAGAGATAACAGTATCATAAGAACTAACTTACTAGGGAGCTATTATAAATGGTTGGTATGCCACTCAGTATCATCTTCATTTTCTAAGTGAACCACCATCCAGAAGCCTCCCCTCAGCATCCCCCTCCACAGGAAGCCTCCGCTAACTCCCAAAAGTAGAACTGTTCTCGCCTCTCCTCTGGGCTCCACTGTCCATATGCAAACATGTCAGAACACCTCTTACACTTCAGAGATTTTGTTTACTGTCTGCTCCCCCGATAGACTGTATGCAACAAAAGGCAGGAACCACATAGCAGTGTCTCAGCACGCAGTGGCATTTAACACATCCTTATTGAGGGGACAGATAAACAGATGGAAGCACCAAAAAATGACCCTGAGGCACCACAACACACAGCCTTGGCCACAGCGGTCACTCATAGTAAGTTTGTATATGCCAACTTACTAAATGCACAATTTTGGGGAAGTCACAACTCTCCATGAACTTCAGTTTCCTCACCATACATCAAATAAAATAAAATTCAGGCCTCACAAAACTGGCTGAGGAGATTATGTAAAGCATTTTATAAATTATAAAACAACTAGAGGCCCAGTGCACAAATTTGTGCAAGGGTGGTGTCTGGCTGGCCTGCCCTGATGGGGGTCCATGGGCCAGGCTGGGGGGGAGGGGCAGCAGGTTATTGGCTGACAGACCCCGCCCCTGATCGGGGTATAGAGGACCAATTGGGGGCTGGGCTGGCCTGGAGGGGCTCCAATCAGGGCACGAATCAGGCTGGTCAGCAGCTGCAGTATGTGTCAGAGCCACTGGTCATTCTGATCATTCTGGTCATTCCACTGTTCTGGTCAATAGCCTTTTATAGATATACTAGAGGCCCGTTGCAGGAAGATTCCTGCAATAGGGCTTCCTGCAGGGTCTCTGTCGTCCCGCCTGCTTCCTTCCCTTCTCCCCCACCCCACCTGCTTCACTCCCTTCTGCAGCGCTTAGCTTCCTTCTAGCTGTGTTCAATCTTCACTCTATGTTTGAATATGCAAATTAACCACCATCTTTGTTGTGTTGATTTGCATAGTCATTCCTGATTGGCTGGTGGATGTGGCTTGAGATAAAACTGCCTTCTTATTTACCTTTTTTATAAACTAGGTTTTTATGTTGAGTAAAATTATAATTACATGGGTCCGTGTAACCAAAAACTTCATTAGTGTACCTCTGGTACACCCAATTTGCATGTTTCTCTTTTATTAGGTAGAATATATACTCCAGCTATTATTATTAACTAGAGGCCTGGTGCACAAAATTTGTGCAAGGGGTGGGGTCCCTCAGCCTAGCCTGCACCCTCTCAAATCTGGGATCCCTCTCATAATCCAGGACTGCTGGCTCCTGAACACACCTGCCTGCCTGATCGCCCCTAACTGCTTCTGCCTGTCAGCCTAATCACCTCCTAATCACTCCCCTGCCAGCCTGATCCAAGTCTAACTATTCCCATGCCAGCCCAATTTTCCCTAACTGCCTTCCCCTGCCAGCCTGGTCACCCCTAACTGCCCTCCCTTGCCAACCTGGTCGCCACTAACTGCCCTCCCCTGATAACCTGGTTGCCCCCAACTGCCCTCCCCTTCAGGCCTGGTGGCTCCCAACTGCCCTCCCCTTCAGGCCTGGTCTCCCCCAACTGTTTTCCTCCGCAGTCCTGGTCACTCAAAATTGCCTTCCCCCCCGTCCCCCCTCATGCCAGCCGGTTTGCCTCTAACTGCCCTCCCCTGCAGGCCTGGTCACCCCCAAATGCTCTCCCCTGACGGCCTGGTTGCTCCCAACGGCCCTCCACTGTATGTCTGGTTGCCTCTAACTTGCCTTCCCCTGCTGACCCAGTCACCCCCAACTGCCCTCTCCTGTTAGCCTGGGTTCCCCCCAACTGTTCACCCCTGCAGGCCTGGTCCCCCCCTACTGCCTTCCCCTGTGGTTCCCCATAACTGCCCTTCCCTGCAGGCCTGGTTGCCCCCAACTGCTCTCCCCTGCAGGTCTGGTCCCCCCAACTGCCCTCCTCTGCAGGCCTGGGTCCCCCCTAACTGTCCTCCCCTGCAGGCCTGGTCACCCCCAACTGCCCTCTCCTGTTGGCTAGGGTTCCCCCCAACTGCTCTCCCCTGCAGGCCTGGTCCCCCTCCCTGCCTTTCCCTGCAGTTCCCCCCAACTGCCCTTCCCTGAAGGCCTGATCACTCCCAACTTCCGTCCCTTGGAGGCCTGGTCCCTCCCAACTGCCCTCCCCTGTTGGCCTGATAGTTCCACAACTGTCCTCCCCTAGCAGTCATCTTGTGGTGGCCGTCTTGTGTCCCCATAGGAGCCGCCATCTTTGACCACAGGGGGGTGGCCATCTTGTGTATTGGAGTGATGATCAATTTGCATGTTACCTCTTTATTATATAGGTTACTACCACCACTACAACTAATACTTAAGAAAATTTCAGAAATATGTTTAAAATAGTTAATAATTATGAAGTAGAAAATAAAACTAAGTTAAACACTCCCATCTCTAGTCACTGTGATCTTCTAAGACTTTGTACCGGGCAGTGTGAGCCCTGGACTGAGAACATCCCCCACTGCCACCAGAACTTCCAACAGATGTGAGGAAGGTGGCCTTGCACCTCTCAGCCTCATCATGGCAAAACAGCATAATAGAAATTGCCCTTCCACTCTGCCAGGTTGCATGAGGACACACTGAGAAACAGGAAGAGAAAACAGCTTGCACAGTAGGATACAGGCTGTTCTTTTCTTTCGGTCTTTAATGAACTCTTACCTTAAGATAGCCTCCAGCAGAGACCAGCATTTTGCTATCTGGAGAAAAGCAGAGGTCGGTCACCCAGCCCCCATGCGTAGCAGCTCCCTCTTCTATGGAAATCGGAGCACACAAATGAAGAAGCGCACCGCTTGAGACATTCCATATCTACATAAACATGATATAATTCAGTAACAGGGCTGCCCACAAATTCTTTATAAATAGCTAACTCATATGAAACATATTTGAAAATCTTTCTTAAAAATGTAATTATAATTCAATGATACCTTTGGGATTTTTTTAGATTGAGTTCTCTCTTGTTCAAATTTTTTAAAAACACTAATTATAACACAAATGTATTGCTTAGAATATTTATCATTAACTATACTCCCAAAGGTAAAACAAAAGGACTTAAGAGTGATTGATTAAAATACTGTGACTCTCTTTTAATAAAAAGAGAATAATGGAGAAAAAAAGGCATAAACAAAAAAGACCTAGCATATGAACTACCACAAAATAAAAACAACAACAAAGAAATGTCACCCCTGCTGAAAACCGGTTTGGCTCAGTGGATAGAGCATTGGTCTGCAGACTGAAAGGTCCTAGGTTCGATTCTAGTCAAGGGTATGTACCTTGGTTGCGGGCACATCCCCAGTAGGGGGCGTGCAAGAGGCACCTGATCAATGTCTCTCTCTCATCAATGTTTCTAACCTCTTTATCTCTCTCCCTTCCTCTCTGTAAAAAAATCAATAAAATATATTTTTTAAAAAGAAATGTCACCCAACAAATTATTTTAAAAAGAATTCTAGCCGAAGCTAGTTTGGCTCAGTGGATAGAGAGTCGGCCCGCGGACTGAAGGGTCCCAGGTTCGATTCCGGTTGGGGGCATGTGCCTTGGTTGTGGGCACATCCCCGGGAGGGGCGTGCAGGAGCCAACTGGTCTATGTTTCTCTCTCATTGGTGTTTCTGACTCTCTGTTCCTTTCCCTTCCTCCTTCTGAAAAATCAATAAAATATATTATTAAAAAAAAAAAAAAAAAAAGAATTCTAGCCCCAGCTGGTTTGGCTCAGTAGATAGAGCGTCGGCCTGCTGACTCAAGAGTCCCAGGTTCGATTCTGGCCAAGGGTGCATGCCCAGGTTTCGGGCTTGATCCCCAGTCGGGGGAGTGCAGGAGGCAGCTGATCAATGATTCTCTTTCATCATTTATGTTTCTATCTCTCTCTCACTCTTCCTTCCTCTGTGAAATCAATAAAGAAATATATTTTTAAAATAAAGAATTCTACTCTAAGATTAACCACTAAGAATCGTAACAGATGTCATTCAAATATGCAAAGCATATATATTTTAAACATGAAGTCAAAAAAATCTATAAGTCCCAATAAGGTTCTAAATATACATAGTTATTTTACTAGACTCTTAAACAACCCAATTACTTACAGCTGTTAATATTCCCATTTATTTCCAGTGACAATCTATAAGCAGTACTCTAATTTTTCAAAGAAATGCACATCAGATTTTTTTTTAAGCCCAACTGGAATGGCTCAGTTGATTACCAGTTCATGTCCTGGTCAGAGAACATACCTGGGTTGTAGGTTTCATCCCTAGTCAGGGAGCATATGCAAGTGATAGATGCTTCTTTTTCACATCTCTTTCTCTCTCTCTTCCTCTCTTTCTCTCTCCCCCTTTCTCTCTCATTCCCTTCCTCCTTCTTTCTAAGCATGTCCTCAGGTTGAGGATTTAAAAAAAAAAAAGATTGTACAGAGAATAAAGTTTAAATTTTAAAAAAACAGAGGCACTGCCTGGCCAGTGTGGCTTAGTGGTTGAGCATTGACCTATGACCCAGGAGGTCATGGTTTGATTCCCAGTCAGGCCATATGCCTGGGTTGTGAGCTTAATTATCAGTAGGGACATGCACGAGGCAGATGATTGACGATTCTCTCTCATCATTGATGTTTCTATCTCTTTCTCCCTCTCTTTAAAATCCAAAAATAAATTAAAAGTTCAAAAATGGAGTCATAAAAAAAAATCAAAAAGAATTATATGGAATCTAAAATACTCAAACTCATAGAAACAGAGAATAAAATGATTGTCAGAGGCTAAGAGGAAGAGAAAATGGGGAGGTTATGGTCAAAGGTTACAAAGTTTGTTATTCAAAATATATATACTGTATTGGGTATTTAAAATGTGCCCAGAAGAGGGTAGACCTTATGTTAAGTGTTATTACCACTCACAAAGAAAATAATAATAATAATAATAATAATAATAATAAAGAGGATGGAGGGAACTTTGGGGTGTGATGAATATGTCTAGGGACTGATGGTGGTGGTGATTTCAAGGGTGTGTATGTATGTGTGTGTGTGTGTGTATATATATATATATATATATATATATATATATATATATATATATATAAATATATCCCCAAACTCACTGAATTGTTTACATTAACTATGTACAGCTTTTTACCTGCTAAGTATACCTCCATAAAGTAATATTAATGAGTAAATGATAAATAAATAAATAAGGCCATAAAAGTACCCCCCAAAAAAAGAATCAAATGGAAAAGCTCATTAGAAAGAATTCTATAAGATATACGAACTAAAGAGAGGCAATTTTTTCCTTCAGGGTTCCTGAAAAAATGAAACACTGCCTCATAACCAGTAAAGGAGCCTTTTCATCCAAGATGAGAATTTAGAGCACAAAGAATGTCCCACACAGCCACTTCAGCTGGCGTGGCATTTATGAGAATGGTGTAGAGAAGACTGGTTATTTAGCGCTCAAGCAGGAGAATCTCCTTGTTCCTGGAAAGCCTATCTGGTAACGCCTGTATTCTTGCCAACTGCAGACTCTCTCATTCTTCTGCATTATATACCTACTCCTTGAATTTTAAATTTTTTTATAAAAAAAAAAAAAAAAAAAAAAAAAAAAAAAACAAGACTCTCCTCAAATACACTGGTTACCATAGCAGCTATCCCCAGTGCCCAAACCTTTCCAATCAAGTGCCCACTCCTTCTAACAACCAGAGGCAGACAGCGGCATGAGGCCTGCCACAGGCCACACTGTAAAACTTGACTATCTAATGGGTATGATGCTAAAGAGAAGTTTTCCTTCAGTGCTGAAAACAGCTAAATATGCAATTCATTTATAATCTATTCTAGATAATGATTTACAAAATTATTTTCCCTGAGTTCTGCCACTAAAAACAACCTTTGGTTCAGGTCCAAGAATTAAGATGACTCATTCTCAAGATAACAGCAGAGAACCAACTGCAAATAACTAGGGCATCTGCCTCCTCACATGCATAGGAAATGCTTCGCTCTAAAATGAATTCTCTCTGCCGCAGAGCGCAGCTGTGAACACAACATGCACAGAAAAAAAACAAAGAACCCATCCATCCAGAACCCAGTGCTTCCCAGTCCCGTTAACAAAGGTCCCCAGTGTGGTGCAGGGGGCTTGGCCCACGCTACCAAAGCTTCACATCGCAAACACCCTACCCTGATTTCCCCATTGTCATCTCCGGTCGCCAACAGGGTGCTGTCCACAGAGAAGGCAGAGCAGCGCACACAGCCTTTGTGGCCCTTCAATTCATGAAGAGGGGAGAGGAGTTCAAAACTCCAAATCTGGAAGGCAATTAGGATGGTTTAGGAACGGTAAATACATTCAAAATAAGCATCTGCAAACCCTGCCTTGAGTGTTAGTTAACCACAAACTTGATCATATGGAAGTTCATAAACCTTGAGAGGCCCAAGTTCCCACTTGTAACTTGTTCCTTGTTGAGTTTCCCTTTAATTATTCAAATTAACTCAGCTCAAGGATCAAAGTTCTTAACTTTAGATTTAGAAGAAAGAACACTAAAGGAGTGAAGATCAGTCTGTGTATTCTGGCTCCACTATTTACTAGTTCCTTGTGGCCTAGTAAGCAATCCACATTAAGTTGCTGTTGCTTTAATTTCCGCATCTGTAAAATGGGGACCAAAATACTGATGATGCGAAAATTAAGTGAGGTAATAGAGTGAAATTCCTAGCACAGGGCCTAACATATGACAAAGAGTTCTTTAAAGGTTATCCTACAATCCTGGCAGTCAAACAGAGTTCTTTTCTTTCCAATATTCTCCCTTATGATCCTGTCATCACCATTCAACAAGCATAGACTGAAAATTACGATCTTCTAAGCACTGTGAACTAAGATCTGGTGATACAAAGATGAACTGGATATAGTCCCTATCCTAGAACGCTGGCTTATGAACGACTCAGTGAACAGCCGTATGAAGTAAATGCTCTGATAAATGTGAAAACATGGAATGGGCACACTGACGGTGAAGCAGCTAATCTTGCCCGAGGGCAAGGAAAGGGCTCACTGAAGAGCTGGCACCAAATCTAGGTATGGAAGAATGAGTCAGATGCTTTGGGGTGAAAAGGAATAGAAGGTCGGGTCAAGCCACAGTGACAGCATGCACAAAAAGTCGGAGGAAGAAGCAGCCTGCTCAGAGGACACAATGGTAGTGAGGGCCTGGGCTGTGGGGTAGGGGTTGGTTAGAAGGGGTCAGTGAAGGGGGAGACATTCATAATATTTTTAACAACAAAGGTTTTAAAAATAAATAAAAACAAAATAAACAAAACAAAAAAAGGAAAGAGATGGTGATGAGCTAAGGAATCTGGCTTACAAACCATGAGGTCAGGGAGGTGTTTTAGCAGGGACTCAGACCACAGTAAGGAAGATAAACTGGAGGAGGCACAGAGCAGAGGCAGGCCCACCAATGAAGGAAGAAAGCCTTGTTTTAAGGGTGGGGGCAAAGAGGGGAATAAGAATCCAAGAGAAATCAAGAAGTAATCAACTGAGCACAAAAGACAGGGTAGAGGTCCAGGCAATGCCAAAATTTATAGTTTGGAAAGATAGGTAGATAATAATGCCATTAACAAGATGGATAAAAAGAAGAAAATGGAGTATTCAATGTCCCCAAATAGGCAGCACCATTTCACTGAAATGTGATTTTCAGAAACACCAGCTTATATCAATTATATAAAAACCTTACTTTGGGTGTGCAATTGAATGTAAACGCTTTTCAATGCTTTTTATTGCCTATAATATGCAGCAGAGACTGCATTTGCTTAGTAATAACTAAAGTAATCAGTAAGGAAGAAATCCAAAGTCCTAAGGTTATTTATTTAATCTATCTGACACCAACTAAAGGTCAATGGGAATCCTCACACAATAAGACAGACATGCAGACAGAAACATATTATTCCACTTTACACATTATTAGGACTCATAATCCATAACTGATACCAAAGTTTTATGCATCCACATTTCAGCTGACCCACCTACCTTTGCAGTGTTGTCAGCAGAGGTAGATGAAAACTTGGTGGCATCGGGAGAAACATCACAAGAAAGTACTGTATCCTGGTGACACACAAAGTCTTTTTCTATTCGTCCAGTGGTGATATTCCATACCTTCAAAGAAAAACTCAAAAGTTGACACTTTTAAGGCCATTCTGTGTTTCTGAACATAATCAGCTAGAAGTCAGGCCTATACAATCAGAGCGCTAGCACACTGGTTGTTCTGACCCCTTTATGTGCCCTTTAGTACGAATGTTCATAAACACAGAGCACATGTAGGTGCTTGTAGTCAACTGACAACATGAAAACACAAATTTGAAAATTAAGTAGTTATTTATCAACCATCTGCTTCTGGCTGTCACAATATCATCACTGCAACATTAGAATACTTTTTTTTAAAAAATCTATGTTTCAAATTACCTTCACCGTTCCATCAAATGACCAGGAAAGCAGCCTTGAATTTTTCAAGAGCCTGAAGTCTTTCACTGTTTCCTGATGGGCTTGCAGAAAGAAATATTCCTCTGATTGCCAATTCCATACCTGAATATTAAAAAAATGTAAGTGTTATAACATTCTCCCCATAATATTCCATTGGAGGCGTGGGGGAAGAATGTGATCCCCTGGAAAGAATATGGTGCCCCATTTTATAGGCAGAGAAAACTTGAGGTTAAATAACTTGACTAGGAGTAAAATAAAATATGTTTCCTCCTAAATAAAATTTGTTTTCTTCAGTTGCTGGAGAGCAGGTAATTACACCAGAAGATAGAGAAAAGCTACCACATGCTAGTGAGCTCACCATCTGATTAAATTTTCCAGAGAAAATTATTCTAATTACAGATTTCTAACCTCATAAGCTAGGCTAGTCTGGAGAGTCTAGCTCTACTAAAGCTACTGAATCCTACTGGCTGCGGCCTGGCAAGGTCAACTGACCAGAGCAGCCTCAGACAAGGTCACAGATCCAGATATCTTAGCTATAACCTAGTGTAATCCTCAAAAATGATAAAGGAAGGAATATATACATTATTTTTCATTTTTCACATGGAGCTCCAAGAAAAGTCCTCAGGAAAAAAGGAAGAAGAAACTGACATAGATTAAGTAACTGGCACAAAATAAGCGATACAAACATATGTTTGTATGTATACATAGGTAAACACGTGTATATCTGAAACCTACCTATATACTCTTATTAACCAATGTCACCCCAATAAATTCAATTTTTTTAAATGTGTGGACATATAGTAAAAAAAATTTAAGGCACATAGGTGAACAAAACTTTTATTTCTATGTCATGTCCATGTACAGAATCCTTAATTACTAAATCAAAGCAACTATGTTTATAATCTTATTCATTTTAGATTGAAATTAATTTAATAAATATTTACTTAGCACCTATATGACAGGCAAATATGAAAGAAACAAGAATGTAGCATTAAGAAATCTAAGGTTCTAGCCAAGAAAATAAGATGTCCCAAAAGCAAACCAACAATAGAAGCTCTATTGATACAGATAAAAGTTCTGTGGAACTAGTCCTAGCTGGTTTGGCTCAGTGGATAGAGCATCAGCCTGTGGACTCAAAGGTCCCAGGTTCAATTCCAGTCAAAGACACATGCCCAGGTTGTGGGTTTGACCCCCAGTAGAGGACATGCAGGAGGCAACTGATCAATAATTCTCTCTTGTCATTGATGTTCTCTCTCTCCCTCTCCTTTCCTTTCTGAAATCAATAAAAATAAATAAAATAAAATAAAGTTCTGTGGAACTCAAAAAAGCGATTCCTTAGGGACTTGTTGGAGGGAATACATTCAAATGAGACATGGTTTGAAAGTGTGATTCCCAAACTGTGGAGGGCATTTCAAGCAAAGGACATGAGTGCCAGCAGGAAAACATGGACAGATTATAAGGTCCTGCTCATAGGCCACAATCTGGCTGGAGTGCAGAACATGCAGAGGAACAGTAGGAAAAAAAGGTTGGGAAAATATTTGACAAAACAGCCCAGAGCTTGATATCTGGGCTGTGGACAAGCAGGCAGGTTTCCACCGAATTTTCTTCTATTTTTTAAAATCAGCCACCACTACAGGTATGCATATTAGTAATATTCTGGATCTGGTTTTGACTGGTGAAGGTGAAGAAGCAGAAATATCTTTAAGGTTTTTCCTATCAGACTTAGGTAAAGTAGTAAAAGAAACGCCATCTCCCTTATCTTCCCTTTTACTCCTTTCTCCTCCATATTTAGCAGCCACCCTCCCCACTGAGCCCTAGATTTAAGATTCTCTCCGTCTCTTCTGCCTCGGAGTGCTCATTCACAGAAAGAGGAGAGCAGGGGCAAGGTATCTTCTATGAGAGCAAGAGAAGCTGGAAGGGAGAATAACTTAAAGAGACTGAATTAGGAATTTCAGCATTTTAAGAACCCAGTGATATGTCGGGGGCTTTTCTGGCTCCTCGAATCGTATCAGAAAGGAAAGGCACCTGAGCAATTAAACATAAAATATCCTACACCATTCTCACCGGACTTTCTGGGCTTTACTGGACTAGAGGATCAGTGGCTACTATTAATAGCTCTTCCTGGTTGATAGGCACTGTCATTCTCAGCTGTGTCTGACTCCATGTTCATTCCTGCCTTACATTCTTTATATATAAATATTAGAAACCCGCTGCATAAAATTCATGCATGGGAGGTTCCTCAGCCTGATCTGTACCCCCATCATGGCCTGATTGCCCTAACTGACTATCTGTGGTCCCATCATGGCCTGATCGCCCTAACTGCCTATCTGTGGTCCCATCATGGCCTGATCGCCCTAACTGCCTATCTCCTCTCCCCTCCTTGCCTAATCGCTCTATCTGCTCTCCCCTCATAGCCTGATCCCCTAACTGCCTATCTGCTCTCCCTTCCTCTCTGCACCCTTCTGACCCCTGGCACAGGTGTGCTGAGAGGCCCTACTCCTAACCTGATTGGTCGTTATGTGATAGCATCCCAGGCAATTTGCATATTCCTCTACAGTGGTACCTCAAGATACGAGTTTAATTCGTCCGTAACCTTGAGGCGTCGCAAACTATGAGATGCTCCAGTTGCGGTAAACTGGTAGGTCGTGTGCAGCCGGCCAATCTATCTCAAATATTGCTCGTATTTCAAAGCAAAAAATCGCTCGCTCGATGGCTCATATCTCAAAAATCTCGTATGTTAGGGCACTCGTTTCTCAAGGTACCACTGTACTATTAGTATAGATTTGTTTATTTATTGATTGATTTCAGAAAGAAAGGGAGAGGAAGAGATAGAAACATCAATGATGAGAGAGAGAATTATTGATCAGCTGCTTCCTGCACACCCCCTACTGGAGATTCAACCTGCAAAACCAGGCATGTGCTTAGGTCAATGTTCAACCACTGAGCAATGCTGACCAGGCCCTGCCTTATGTCCTTACTGCTACCTCCCACATTAAGAAGTCAGAGAGCCTTCCTGAGAAGATAGAAGAAAGAATTTAGCAATCACTGAGGGGAGATTGAAATACCAGAACCGAAGCTTTCTGATGAGGCAATGACGACGAAAATATTTTTTGTTGTTGTTATCGGGCTCAAACACACTGAATTGAATAACCTTATATAACAGCTAAACTTCTACCAGCATCAGTCAAGTATGTTAAGGCTGAGTTTAGGGATGTCTCTACATTATGTATAATCTTTGCAATGTATTTACACTGTAGAATTTTTTCAACTATATAAATAATAAAATTTAAATTTTAAAAAATGTTGAGGGATCTTCTTCTACCTCCAAAAAAATCATACATTCTCATACACTGATTCAGGTGAGCATGGATGCCACTTGGGCTTCGTGCACATCGAGGTAAAGAATCAAAAACTACCAAGTTAAACCTCAATTTTGGGGGAGGAGCCAAGATGGCGGCATAGGTAAACACCTACACTGCTACCTCGCACAACAATTTCAAAACTACAACTAAAAGACAGAACAGACATCATCCAGAACCATAGGAAAGCTGGCTGAGTGGAAGTTCTACAACTAGAAGCAAAGAGAGGGGCTCACGGAGACCCACAGAAGCTGCAAAAAGCTGAGGTACGGAGACGCGCGCGCTGAGAGAGCGGGTGCCCGAGTACCTGGCTGGCTTTCTCTGACGGGAGGGAAACGGAGACTCCCAACGGCATTGAACCCCTTATCCTACGACACTAAACCCCAGATCCAGCCGAAACTCATCCGGGGGGAGTTTGGACTGTGAAAAGGGAGAAGTGCACGGAAATTTAGGGGAGTCGCAAAAGATAGGAGGGTCTGGTCCCGGTCACGCACGCGCACACACAGGGCGCCGGCGCCACA
>PVJN01033876.1:0-24320 GCA_004026805.1 Lasiurus borealis | reverse complement strand
TCCTGCACATACTGGGCATGTGCCAAGGTACATTCCCTTGACGGAATCAAACCTGGGACCCTTCAGTCTGTGGGCCAACGCTCTATCCACTGAGCCAAACAGGTTAGGGCCCTTTCCTAAACTTTTAAAAGAAGAACATTTTATTAGATTTTTTGGAAAAATTAAAGTTGGATATATGTGAGTAATACCCTTTGGAAGCAAAAGAACTAAAAATATCTGTAGTGCAACAACTATTCGCCAGGGACAGTGATAGGCAGTTCTTTATGAGACATTTATGATGTGGTTTGATGGATGAAGAATAAGAGGTAAAAAACAATATGCAGGGATTGGGGTCAATGATTAATCTGCATTTTAAAAGCATTTTTCTGATATTTATTTCCTCTATTTTTGATATATTCACATCATTTATTGAAACAAAGCTCTATGCACGATTAATACAAACCGGCCTAAATTTCTGATTTTATTACATTGTAACGTTTTCTTGATCTGTATAAACAGAATGAAAACAACTGATGACGGCTTTGGTGTACACTTTTGTAATGATAAAATAAATAATTATATGTAATAATAATGTTGTCAATAATGATAATGATTTCAGGCATAAAGTTTGGTCTTTGAATAACAAAAGATTGTAATTGTAAGTAAAACAATGGAAGTGAATCTCTTTTACAGACTGCTGTTTTTCTGCTTCCTAATATCTATTCCAAAGCCTATTTTGTAATGCCACCTGTACTCGTTTGTAAATATTCAGGCTATAATCACATTTTGTTGTCAAAAACAGGGTAATGGCTTGCACCTGGACTAAAATAAAAATTCACTAAGACCTTGCTGGGGAGGAATTCAGCCTAGGAGAGGCAGGCTTGTTTACTGTCTCCTCATCAGGCCTGTGGTTACTATGCCTCTTTGGAGCAGGAGAAATTCCCCCTTCATGATGATCCACCCACACTTAAATGGTAAAAAAAGTTTCTTTTTTCCTTTTAGTCTACCTACTGGGATTTATCATATTCAATGCCTTGGCAACACCAGCATCACTCCCTCCCCACCCCTCCCCGACTCCAACAATAAAGGAAAAACATGCTTCAGTGCAATTTAACTCAAGATCCAAGGTCTTTGTAAGTATGATGGTAAATATGAAACTGAAAATCAGAAATGTTTCTTTCAATGACTGAATTACTGTGTGCTACTTTTTGTTGTTTTCCTTTGGCATGTTTCAGAGTGGAAGTGCAATTATCCAGGTGATTGTTCTGTGGGAAGAATGTTTTAGCTAGGAATGGGTGTTTGACCAAAATTTCCCAAGGGACTCAAACGCAGAGGGAGCAAACCAATCTCCATGATATTTTCACTTTCCAAGCAGTTGTGGAATGTTCTTTTATTGTTGCAACTTGTGGAGTCCAATAAGCTGACTAATAATTGTAGTCATCTCTGAATAGCTCAAGTGGGAGCAGTTGTTTCTCACGAATTCCCAAGTAAAATTCTGTAACGCTGAGCTGTTCCATTCTGGGTGTGCATGAGCAGTTACAAGTACTGGGTTTTAGCAGAGAATTGATTATTCTTATAAGAAACAATGAAAGTATAGATGAGAACTTTCACAAAAGGGGTTAAAAACTAAACTTCCCAGTCACCTTTTCCCTTTTCCTTTGTTATAAAGCTGATTTTGATGCCAGCAATTAGAACAAAAGGAATAAAACGAACCAACTTGATTGCATTGACTGGCATCTAAGCTGGGGGAAACACAGGAGGAATGGGCAATGTTACTTTATGAAAACACAAAATCAACATATCAGAAAAAAATATTCCAAGAATTTAGAGATTAGATGTGCTGAAAATTGCAGGCATGCTTTTAAAGTACTGCTCTTTATAATGTTGGCTTTGTGCTTTATATGAAAAAGAAATTTTAATACCAGTTTTCCGCCATAACATTTGTGCCTGCAGTAAATTATGACAAACCATGGAGGAGCATTGATTAATCCATGCTTAAGGGTCCAATTCTACTTTCTATGTTCTAGGACCACATGGAGTCTACAGATGGTACGGAATGAAGCAGGCTTCAATTACTGGTGAGAGCTATCAACAGGGAGATTATAGTCTTCTAACCTTATATTGCCTATTCTGAACTGAATTATTTACAAGTTATGATACTTAATAAAATAGCACCTACTGGGATGAGACCAATTTATCATATTCTCTTCTTCCTTAGCAGAAGAATTTTTTAATCAGTATTTTCCAATATATTCTGGTGAATACCATATCCAAATTATTGACACTGAAATCTTTGAACAAGTTATATTTTAGAGAATATATGGCACTGGCATATCATCTTTTTGTTAGTAAATCATAACGATATTAATCTTCAGCATTGCACCATGGTAGATGAACAATTAAATGTTTAAATAAGTTATTAGACAGATTGAGAACTTATGATGTTCAAGGCATTATGCCAAATATGGGGTATATAGTGAAAGCATAGTATTATAAACCTCAAATGAAGTTTTCATAAAATATCTAGATCCTTAAATTATTTGTGGTTTCTTTATTTAAGGCATAATTATCTTTCTGGGTGGGCTTTCAGGAACAATGGTATTCAGAATGTAAATATTAAAAATTTTTATGAATACATGAATTAATTTATGGCCAAGTTATTATCTAACATATTTATAAAAGGAGATAAATACCTATGGGATATGTAATATGTGTTACATATAAATATATTATTATTTGTGCGTTATGAGTTAAGAATAATGATAAAAATACCTTGAGTAGTATTATTTAAGCTTGACATATATTTACTACTTCTTATATACACAAATAAAAGAGAAGTATGCAAATTGACCACATATCCACAACACCCACCAGCCAATGAAGAGTGAGTATGCAAATTAACCCAACAAAAAATGGTGGGCTGATTTGCATACACAAGCACAGAGCAAAGACTGAAGACTGAAGAGGTTTGGCTTCTCTGCTGCAGCTGGAGCGAAGGCCTGGTTCCAAATGTTGGAGGAAAATCAGTGCCAGAGGAGAGAAGGTCTATTGCACAAATCTGCATGCAAGGGGCCTCTAGTTGTAAGATATCAGCCCATTTACATATTAATATTTCCTGCCTGTAAATATAAGGCACTTTAATTTGCAAAGCTACTTAAGATGTTAAAATATGAAATAAGCAATGACATTTATAGAGCAAAATATTACAACATAAAATTCCTCATAAGCTATTTGTGTACACAGTGTTCCTATAGTCTGTCATTTCTGGGGCATCACTATTAGTTTATTTTGCCCAAGAGATAATTTTGATAATAAGAATATGGGTTGTTTTTCAATTTAGAAATTCAATCCGGTTGAATCAACCATCTGGCCTATTTAAGTCTTCAAGGACAAAACTCAATTTCCAAACCATATATATCCTAACAGATCATTAATATTGATACCTGGTAAAATATTTGGGAAGAATTTTAATGATCCCCACTGGTTGTCCTAACGATTTCTAAGAACATGCTGCCACAGGTAAAATAATCACAACAGGTTCAGTCATTCTTTGGGTACATAGAAGGTTCCTGAGTTTTCCTTAGATTAATAAGATATATGGATAATTTTAGATATCTTGCATGTGATTTATTAGTTATCTTGCTTTGGTCATTTTATGTAATCTTAATAAGGATCAGTTTCCTCTTCTAGAAAGAAATAGTTATGAGCATAAAGATGATGTCTGTGGCACTTAGGAAGCATTTCCTGTACTGTGTCTGCTGTTATTACACACTAATTAGGAAACACTGGTAAATGATGGCACATAATCAAAGTAACAGACAAATCAAAAGGCTGTGCTCTTTTTTTTTTTTGTATGTATTATGTGTTTGTCTAGCTGTTATCTATAATAATAAAAGCACAATATACTAATTAGACTGGATGACCTTCTGGATGAAATCAGGGCTGCAGCCATGGATCAAGCAGTCACACCTGCGAGGAAGGGATCGAGGCAGTCACTGCAGCTGCGAAGGCCTACTCTTGCATAAATTTTGTGCATCAGGCCTCTAGTGTACCTATATTTGTCTATTGATATTATGCTTTGAGAAATATTGCCATTACTTTCCTTTCTTTAAACAGATACCAACAGATAAGAGAAGGTAGTAGTACCCTGTGTGCCAAAGTATTAGTGGGCATTATTAAATGATTCCAAGGACACATCATATCTGGGTCATTAAGAATAAATTCTATGTTCCTGTCAATCCAGATTACCAAATGACACAAAGATGATATGAAACTGGCCCACTGTAGCCTTGCACCATCTGTGTCTGTGGTATGGCTTTGCCCACCTGCAGTGAACAATAAAAAACACAACACAGAAACTTGGGTACTCAGATCTGCATACCATGGGTGCTAAATAAATTATAAAAATTATGAAGTAAAGACGTAAACTGTTGAATCAAAAATTCCATCTGTCCAATGGCCAGAGTAAATTCCACACACTTTTCCTCTCATTGTGTTACTTGTTACATTTAATAGATGGTTTTCTGAGCGGCATCAAACCCTGTACATATATGCCTTGATTGGAGGCAAAGAAAGGTGACCTCAATGTATATAAATCTGCTTAATTAAAATATACGATTGGTTTAAAATAAAGGTTTACTTCTCAAGTATTTTACTCTATTTTGAAAAGGACTGCAGAATGTTCTAGGTTTGACACTACAATATATTCTCTTCCCACAAATGGGAATGTTTATTGACTCCTTTTTTTCTCCAACCTTGGCACAAGGTGTAAAAAATAATTGTTTCTACATTCTATCGCCATCTGTTGTGTGGCATTAAGATCAACTGCCCTTTTTTTCTGTTCATGGTGCTTTTTAAGGTTTTTCATTGGCACTCAGGTCATACCATCTGATTTTGCGGCTCTGTGCCCGTGGGTGGACATCTGGAATAGTTGGCTAACATAAGTTGGTGTTTGTTTGCTAGTTCTGGTAGGGACATTTTTCTCAATGATTATTTCCGTAGATTATCTATTGGAGTGAATTGGTTTTATTCCAATAGAATATCTTCCATTGCACTTGCTTTTAAAGCCATCCAGCCTCTTCTGTAAGATTTTGGTTTCTTTCCAGTTCTTGCAGTTGTAGGTTAGTAACATGATTACATTTGAGCTGAATATTTGCAGTTTTATTTCCGTGATTTTGGGGGTGTTTTTATAGACTCCTTATAAATCATTAAGGAAATAGTTTTTCCTTTAGTCTGAACAGTGTTTATGCTATGGCTCTGTAATCTAAAGTCATTTAAATTCCAGATTGGTGTTAATTTTGGGTCTGAAGAGTGGTTTGGCATAATCAAGAGATTTAGCAAGGTATTTGGATTTTGTGACTCTTTTTGCTAAATTTAGCATTGTTTGATTTTCTCTGTAGGTTGCTTCAATGCAATATTTGATTATACATGGTTTATCTGTACTTCTGTGAATTCTCAGATCAACATAAAATAAGAATATTCTCCATTTGAAAATTTGAAAACAAGTGAACTTAGAGATTCCTTGTAGAAACACAAGGCAACAGCATGAGAACAGGCCTTAGCTATCATAGATCCAATAGGAGGGAAGCGTAGTTTCAAGAAAACCCAGGAAAAGGAAGTTTTTAAGAAAAAAAATTGAGAAAATTATTTTTTAAAATCATTAATCATGTTTATTTTGTGTTTCAAAATAGAGTAATGTCATTCTAGAATATGCAAAATAATCAGGAAACTATTATTCTCTTAGTATCCATAAATGCGATTTTTTCTTTTAAAATATATTAGCTTCATTAGACTACATCTGACATAAAAGTATAACCATTTGGCTCAGAGCAGTGCCTGAATACAAGCTGATTTATCAATTTCTCTGCTGTGAATTTCCCCAAACAAATTGATCCCACAGAAAAGGAACAAAGGTTCTTCTATTGACATGGTGAGTTAACATTCTTGCTCAGCTATCATGATTTGCACTCATTATCTTATATAGGGCTCACATTGTGCTAAATTCTTGAATGTGACTGGTAGTATACCATTCATTCTGCATCAGTTTACTCTTCATAGGTAAAGGTCAGTATTTTGTTTTCTGCTTATGTTATCCTTCTCCTACAAATGAAATAAATGATTTCTATTGTTTTAAAAAACAAAACAAAACAAAACATTTTTACCCCTTCTGTATGTACTTTAAAGTAACGGCAATTCAACCCTCCAAATATCCCTAGGAAATCCCAGAAAGAAATCAATAACCGATTTTATCATTTTGAAGAAACTGTATGTAGATAGCTTTAAATCAGAGTTCTTATAATGATTTTAACTTTTTTTAGATGTTTTTATTTACCCAAAATAAGAATCCAACATTTATTTCATTGCTATCTTTCAGGCTTGAATAGAGGAATAATATCAAAAATTCTTCTTTTCCATTTTATTTCACTTCTAATTTATAAGCTAAACTTATGCACTTAATGAATCTAGCATTCATCATTAAAAGTAAATAATTTACAAATGTAGAATTCTTCAAGAAAAATGTATGTATGTTTTGCCTAATCAGAACACTGCTTTGTCCCAGATACTTCTTGAAAATATGAGTAAATAAAAATCTTAGAACCCACTGGTTATTGTGATCATCACACAAGTAAACACTGATGAGAGAGATAGAAACTAATTAAAATTTTATCAAATAATAAAAAATGAAGCACAAAAATAATTTGGTAGTTAAGAGGATTAAGTGAAAAAATATAGGGTGTCCCAGAAACATGTGTACATACTTTAATAGCTAATAGCCCAATTGATGTTTCTTCTTTTCAGCCAGACTAAGCTTTGATGAAAGGAAATTAATTCTAAAATACTACTGGACATGAAATATTCAATAGTTCCCCCAAAATATATACATGCTTTGTATAAACACTTTAGCAGCTAATAACTCACCTAATTTTCACTTATTTTCAGGTTTAACAGATTTGAAGTAATGGGTGAAGTCAGACTAAGTTTTGAACAAAGACAATTTATCCACTAGACTTGTATACGGTGATACAGTAAAGATAAAGTTTATGGTACAAAACTGGCAATAGTTGACAAATGGAGGGCACATAAATACTGAACAAAATGATTATTTTATTTTTAAAATATAATTTATTTCAGAGAGGAAAGGAGAAGGAGAGATAGAAACATCAATGATGAGAGAGAATCATCAATTGGCTGTCTCCTGCACTCGCAGCACTGAGAATCCAGTACACAACCTGGGCATATACCCTAATTGGAATCATACCATTACCTCCTGGTTTATGGGTGAAAGCTCAACCATTCTTGATGGTTGCAGTTCTATTGCTTCAAACTGGTCATCAGTTTGAAAACAGGTCTTGACAAAAAATTACTCATTTCTTGAGATTCCCTTAAATTTTGAAAATGAACTGTATGTTAATAAACACTGACTTTATTATTACTGAAAGTGTGTATACATTGTTTGGGGACACCTATATATAAAAGTTACTTCTAGCTCTTAATATGGATATCAGTGACAAGGGACAGTCTTCTCAGTGTATACAAATGATCTAATATATTAGAATGGGGGAAAGTGGTGGAATAATACACCCAGAATTGAAACATTAAGTAGATGCAGTGATTACAAGAGGAGTGTAGTGTCTCATGAACCATAATAATTTGCTCTAATTCAAAATGTAACGATATTCTAGATATGAGGTGTTTAAGAATGTTATTATTTTGACAAAGAATATCAAGCATTTACTTGACTTATATTGTAGAGATACCAGGAGAGGGAGATTAATATAGTTTATCTTTTAGGTTAGCTTTTCATCAACTATGAGCCCCATTGGTGATACTACTTCTCAGAAATGCCTCCTTCACTATCCTGGCACCACAGTCTCTTCCTGTGCAGCTTCTAGTAATTTATAAGCTAAATTAATGGGCCCTACCAAACTACCAAGCTGATTTGTGTGTGGTTTTAAGCTACTACCCTGGTATGGTTTGTTAAGGAACTTCTAAAATAAAGGTATGGCAAGACTGAAAGATCAGGAGAGGATTGCCACTGAAAAGACTATTAGACGCAGTTTCCAAGAGGCGGGCAGCCCATGCCACGGAGGGCCACACAGTGAAGCACCAGGGTCTGCAGGAGGTAGAAGGAACAGAGAAAAGTGTGGGCAAGAGACCTGATTGTGGTTCCTCAGGAAGCAGTGGGCAGGGTAGGCGGGTTTAAGATTGGCAAATTTGAATAATTCCTTAGGCTCTGCTGCAGAGAGGTCATCTTTAGTTGTCTGTTACCGGGCCCTAGGATGATTAGGAGAGGAATGGCGACTTTGTTTGGGAGTGTAGGCTTTGGATTGCTTAATTTACATTTGAAAAGCATAGTCAAGGGTGAGTTATTTAATATCCCTAGGAATTGGCTAGCAATATCTCCAAGGAAAGACAGCAGGGCTTTAGATGGCAGAGCATAAAAATGCAGAAAAATAAATACTTATGGTCAATAGAGGACACAAGAGCTAACCAGAAATAAATATATATTATAATTATAAAAATTTATATATAATTTATAATAACTTATAATTTATAAGTAATTAATAATTATGTTGTGACTTATATATGTATACTCCGCCCTGAAAGGAAATGAACTCCCCTCCATCTTGTCCTATAAGGGCTGAGACCCCTGCCTAAACCCCCTCCCTTTTCTGGGAGTGGCCACAGGTGTGCCAGCAATGTCTTAACTTCCCCGACCCCCATCCAAATGGACCAATGAAGCTCCAGGAACACAGCGAGAGTCCTAATAAGGCTAAACCACAGAAAGACCCTAATTCAAGTGACCAATCTGTAACCCTCATCACTTTCCTAAGCCCCCTAATTATCCTACCCCATAAAACTCATTGTTCCCGCCCGGCTCGCTCTCTCGCCTCACTGCTGCACCAGAAAGAGGCTGAGAGCCAAACCCGGGTTTGAATAAAGACTCTTTGCTTTTGCATCGGAAAAGGCTCCTTAGTGGTGGATTATTGGGGACCCCAAACTCTGGGCATAACACCCCCCCGCAAAGTGTTGATGTAATGAAACCTCACACTTAGTCATGGAAATTTGGGGTTGTAGGGCAGGCAAAAACTGGTAGAACAAAAGCAAAAAGCCTGATGGCATTTGAGTTGGCTGTTGATAGCTTAAAGGAAAGTGAGTTCAGATGTTATTGGAAGCTGGAAGCTAAGGTAAACTTGTATAGTGGTAGAAAGTTTCACAACAGTTGCCTGCAGTGATATGGAAACAGAAAATATAACTAATGAACTGATGACCTAACTTAAGAAATTTCTGGCAGAGTGATGAAGGTTCTTCTTGGCTCCTCCTCCTTCTCTTTTCTTTCCTTACTGTCTATTGTAAAATTCAAGAGGAAAAATATGAGCTAAGAAGAAACTAATAAATACAAATGAACAAGTATTTGGTGGTTTAAAAATAAACTTGTTTCTTTTCCCCAGCTTCTCCAAATGGAAACAATACTAGGTTTAAGAAATTTAAAAAAGAGTGTGTCAATATATTATCATAAAAATATGATCTATAGATAAAGCCAAGGATGTAACTAAATAATCCTTTAAGAATTCAGAAGTATTTAAAGTAGTAGTAATCAGACAAAAACCCCTTTTAGTAGCTCAGAGATTCTCTCTGTTGAAAAATGAGGCTGTGAAGATTCTAAGGACATTGAAATATCTTTATAGAAAAATCACAATACAGAAAGTCTTATTTCAAGGAAATCATTGAGTATGGATTTTATCTAATGTATCTAATGTATTATTCTCTTTAAGAGAATAATATTGGTGGAAACACTTCCAGTTTAGACTAAAAGACATAGGTAGTATCCAATGAAAAACAAGCCTTTGACTTCTCAAAGGAAATAAGCTAAAATAAACCAACTAAACAAAAAAATTCATCTGCAAACACCAACAATTATTCTTTTTGTGGAAATGAAGAATAACTTAGAAGATGATACCAAAACTCCAGAAAACAAAGTCAACATCTGTGGAGAATCAAATATGGTAATGTGCACCTAACAGGAATTTAAAATTTCTGTGTACCTGTTTTTCCTTTTTTTTTTTTTTTTAAGATTTCCCTCCCTTTTTAACAGGAAAATCTGCAGCATCTCTAACCATGGTGTGCTGGGGTTGGAGTGGGGTGAGGGGGTGAGCAGATAACTTGTCTGTTTAGCTAACAGCTCTTCATATCAATAGGAATTATAATCTAGAAGTTATACTACACAAATGCACTTGAGGTGCTTCACCTATAACTGGACCTGATTTACTTGATGAGATCCTAAACCTCCATCTTAAAACTAATGCTATAATGGGATAAGACTTTGGGAGATCCTTGGGAAAGAGTGATGGTATTTTGCATATGAGAGGTGTCTGAATTGTTTGTTATGAACAGAAGTAAACTGTGGTAGATTATAGTGTCCAAAAAATGGTCTCAGCAACATTTCCAATCCTACATGGTCTTCTAGAAACTTGTCTATTATTGTTTAAGCTACTAATATGGAACCATTTTTGTAGTTTAATGAACTGGAGCTGAATGATTCTTTCAACATAAATAAAAGTTCTCCACTCTATCCATAAAATAATGTTCATAATGTGTAGATTTAAAAAAATATTTTGGTCACTAGTTATAGGGATTTAAGTAATATTTATGAACTTTTCATATTGTGCAATTGCTGGATCCAGGATTCAAATCTAAGCAATCTGTTTTTCAGAAGCTATGCTGTTAGTGACTAAGCTATGCTCTTTGTCATTTATTGAATACCTCTTTTATATCTGGCACTCTACCATTCTGCAAACAAAGAAAAATAACCTTATTGTCAGTATCATCATCTTTAGCAACTGGGGAAACAACTACACAGAAGAGTAAATTAATTTGCTCAAAGTTACACACCATGTAAATGGAAAAACTAGGTCTTGAACCAGAGTCAAGCTTTAGCACCACTGGTTTAAATAATGTATATACAATCATTAATCATTAAGCTTTCTTGTCCCCTAGCAGATATCAAATTCATTATTTTCTCTTCAGAAAATAAAATAAATAAATAAAATACAACTATAGAAGTACAACTTGATATCATCATATTATTTTCCTTCATCTTTGATCCTGCCCTCATGTTCAGAGATAATTTACAAAAATGGCCTTTTTACAGGAGGCCCATTTTTATAACATTTCTGCATTGTTTAATAACCACTTAGCCTGTGATAAATATAGATAGGCAGAGATTTTGGAAATTGTGTGAAAATAGAAAGGTCGTGAATTATAACATTTAATACTTTTTTTTCTGAATTGCTATTCAGACTACCTCTTTTTCTGTGCTTCTTTCTCATGTTTTTCATATAATTAGTTTGTTGTTGTTTTTTTTTTAAGCATATATTTTAACTGCTCCACTAGTCTGTAAAATCCTTTCATTAACCATAGTATCCAGAATGTAAAGTTTCAATATAGATTTGATAAAGGACTGGATTGATTCATGGTCAGGTTATCAATTACTGTCTTTATAAAATGGGGTTAATATCTCTAAAAATGAAGTATGTACATATATAATACTTTTATCCAGGGCATGTTTGAATTGCTTTATAAGTTTTAACACATTTAACATATAAAATAATGCTACAAAGTAAGAACTATTATTATTTTTATTTTAAAATTGAAGAAACATAAAACATGTGTTAGTAACATGCTGAAATTCACACTAGGTCAATAGAAGACTCAGTATTTGAACCCAGGCAGTCTAATTTCAGATTCAACACTCTTAGCGTAGCCATTGCTATATGATACATATAAAGTGACTCAGTATTAAATCACCAGATATTGGGTAAATATATTAGATTGAATTACATTTTTGACCCCTAAAAACATCAATTTATATTTTAATCAATAATAGTTAAAGGTATCATTTGACCAAAAAAAAAAAAAAAGTGAATAACATTATTTTCTCTAAATGAGAAGTCACAATGAAAATGAAGAGAAAGTAAACACATTTTAACTTTGTATGTTCTCTAATGTCCTAGTGACACCAGTGTCTTTGAAAGTGATAGAAAGAGCAATTCTTTAGTGTCTCAACTTTCTAATCAATATAACAATCCCAGAATGGGCAATAAGAGAAGGCAGCACAGACCATAATGTAAATACAGCCACAGCGATTTAGCCTACTGAAGAGTTAGACTGCTGAGATACTTTACAATTAGAGACAGATCCCTGGTCAACCAACCTGGGGGTGGATTGATCAGCTGAAAATAAATCCCTAAACCATAGCTGTGTTCTTGGTAAGGTATCCTTAATTCACCAGGAAACAACACAACTGTTAAAAATCATTCTACTTTAGATTTTGTAGGTTGACAACACAGTTTTTGCTTTGTTTAGATTTTGACATGAGAAATACTTTTTTTTTTTTTCAGATGTTAACCACCCTCCTCAGTCCCCAGCACACAGATAAAGAATTTTATCTTGGAAATACATTCTAGTGGAGAGAAAAGTTGGGTGTCTGCACTTCTAGAATCACCTCTGGCTTTCTCATTTTTTAATAGTGTGATTTTGAACAAAGCTCCTTTTTTTCTATGTGTTGGTATCCTCAATTAAATTAATCTACTTGATTTTTCAACTACCTTATAACTGATCATGTATTTAGGAGATAGAGATATGTCCTTGCTTATAATATTGACGCTCAAGAAAAATTAATGGGGACTGGGGAATCTAGACAGAATATATAGTTCTCTGTGTTTCAGAAAAATTTCAAAAACATATTAAATAACAAGGTTTTTTTTGGGGGGGGAAGATAGATTATAAATGTTACAGTATTATAAAACATAAAATGTGGTGAGGTAACAAATAATAACAATATATTATTGAGCATCCACTCTGGGTAAGTCTCTAGGTGTCATCTTTGAAGTGACATTCGCCACACACTTCTCTCATGTTGCAGCATTCAGCATTTCCCTGTGAACACAACACTATTAGCCAAAGTTCTCAGGGGTAATACTATGGAACTGCATAAATAAGATTTAGAATTACTAATGTAGCATACATAATTAATGCTTAGTTTGATGAGAATAAAGTGAGAAAATAGATTTTGCATAAGAGGTTATAAGTAAACATTGTCAATGACTGTGATGAGAAAGATGAATTTTATATACTACATAGAATATATACCATATCGATGCATTCATAGATTAAGTATATTCTATATTATTTTAGGTCTCTATTTATAACCAAGATATTAAGATATTTCATTATATAAGCTCAAATATACCCAGATTCAACATTCTTTTTCTTAATAAAAAAAGACTAACAGAAACAACAAACATACAACAACAACAAAACTACTAAGAATCTCAAAGACAAGTGAAGAATTCAGCAATTCACCTTGTAAGTAGCATGAAGAAAAAATATCTGCCAAAGGCATATAAAGGAGTAAGGAACATTGATTCAGAAAATGAGCCCAGTGTTTAACTATAAAAAAACCAAAAACAATATACAGTATGCTGTTATAATGTTTTAAAGCATTATGGATTTAATATTGGTGTTCATGGCAACACCTATTTTGCCATAGAAACTAATTTTGATATTGTCCTGTATTTACGATGCATGTCAAAGTAACTTTATACCTTAACTTTATCAGAATCAGGATCAGTGGTTGAACATCTATCTATGAACCAGGAGATCATGGTTCGATTCCCATCAGGGCACACTGGGTTGTAGGCTTGATCCCTGGTGGGGCTGTGTGGGAGGCAACTGACCAGTGATTCTCTCTCATCGTTGATATTTCTATCCCTCTCTCCCTCTCCCTTTCTCTCTGAAATCAGTAAAAAAATACTTCAAAAAATGAATAGATGTTACATCTTAGTGTCCTCAGTTATTATGGTTTACTTAGATCTAAACTATAATGATGTTTTTAGATGATGTGTAAAAGGAATTAAACAACTATGACTTTTACTCATCAAAAAGCAAGACATAGACATGTTGGTGTGAAATAGTCATTGCCAGAGTCTTGATTGGAATATCTCAGTTGACTTTCTGAGACTGTAGACTACAATGAAAGTAAATTACTGCTCACATCTAATACTTTCCTAAGTGAATCATAGCTCTCTATTAGTCTTTTTATAAGAGTAAAAATTATTTATTCATCAATTTTTGAAGGGTATACTTAACAATAGCCAGCACTACCTACCATTTGCTAGTTTCAATTTTAATGGAAGATAAATAAATTTTTAAAATATTATGCTGAATATCTTTTGTTGTATTTTTCAAAGTGGGAATTAGCTCATTATAAAGACTTATCCAACATCATGGGAACTTAAAAACTTCCTTTGAATTTTCTGAATACATAATTTAATTTGGCTTCATATTTATAGATTTATCAATAATGAGAATCAACAAATTAATTATAACATGTGTGATCCAATTTTAAAGTTACTATCAAATTTTTATAGTATAAGTCTACAAATTAGAATATTTTAGCCCACATTTATTAATATTTATTTATTTACACTGAAGATGTTTTGGCAATTTCTAAAAATCAAAATATCAAAGAAGAAAAAATTTATCTCTTAAAAAATGCATGCTATAAGCCTTAGTCATATTATTATCTCCTGAATAGCTTCTTACATATTATATGTGTTTTATATATAAAATAGCTCATGTTAAACTTGGCATTAGAATGAAATACATTTTAAACAGTTACACACTGTAAAATTAAATATAATTCTTACCATATGTGACCTCATGCTCAAACCTGCCTGCAAAGTTTCTGTGTCTCACTGTCCTCAGCTAGAAGTGAAAGGCACAGCTTTTTCAAGTGTGTATCAATACTATCAATACATATATTTGGTGGTTTAGTAATAATGCATATTTAAAAATATACCCTAATTATTACTATATGTTCAGAAACCAATCCATTGACCTGTCAATTTATAAATATAGAAATCAGAATCCTATATAATAAAAGACTAATATGCAAATAAACCGAACAGTGGAACGACCAAACAACCAAACTACCAGTCGCTATGACGTGCGATGACCATCAGGGGGTATGCATGGAATATGGTGGCCTTGGCCGTGATGAGTTGGTGGAGCAGGTGAGCAAGGGTGCCAGATCAAGGAGGGCACCGATTGCTGTCATTGGAGTGAGCCTCTGGTGGTTACTGAAAATTCTTTGCTCCTGCATACTGCGGTTACACCCAGCACTTACACCTGCTGCTGGTGTTGTCCCTGCTTGCACACACTGCTGGTGCTGGCCCTGCTTGCACCTGTAGCTAGCACTGGAGCCACCACTCACACCTGCTGCTGGCTTCCAGAACTGGTCCCGATTGCTCAGTGCCATCAGTGGGTGCGAGCCGCGGCCGCCGGCCCTGATTGCCCCTGAGGGCTTTTCAACCTCCTCCTGCTCCAGAGGGTTGATGGGGGCAGCAACGATAGCTCATACCCACTGGTGGCGCTGGCCCCACTCAGACCCTCTGCTAGCACTGGCCCCACTCGCTCCACACCATCAGTGGGTGCTAACAGGGCCAGCGTTGTCAGAGTGTGGGAGCAGCAGCGGGGCTGCCAAGAGACAAGGGACTGGGATCTATGGTGGGAGAGGCTAGGTGGGGACACACAGGATGGGTCAAGACCTGCCCCTGTGCCCACTGCAGCCTTGTGGCCCACAGTTCCTTTCAAAATGCACAAATTTGTGCACTGGGCCCTAGTAATTTATAAGTAAACTAGATGCCTGGTGCACAAAATTTGTGCATAGGTAGGGTCCCTAGGCCTGGCCAGTGATCAGGGCCAATCAGGTTCTCCAGCTCCCAGCCTCCCTGCCTGCTCCTCCCCTCGCTCCCTCAGCACCCCACCACTGCCATTGGTTGCCCACCATGTTCTTCGCTGCCCTCTAGTGGTCAGTGCATGTATAGCAAATGATCGAACTCCCAATCTCATTGAACTCCCAAGGGGACAATTTGCATATTAGCATTTTATTATATAGGATATACAAAATAACCAATTGTATCTCATAAAGAGCTTACTGAACCTTAGTTCTGCTCATTAGATTCTATTATCTGGTTCTCTTTAATAGAGGCAAGACAAGGTGCTCAAAAGCAGATAGGACCTAGGGAAGGAATACATTACAGTGAGTTGTCAGAGTTCATGTTTGAGTCTTTGATACCTCACACCTGGACTTGGAACTCTTAGTTTTGACTCCTTTCTGACTCATATGAACCTGGAATTTCAAATACACAGATAATAATATACTTAAAGTATCTTTTAATTGGGCAAAGATTAAAGATTGTCTATAAAATGTTATGTAATAAGACTAGGTTTCTATCAAAAGAGTTCACTGTTTGATGTTTCCAGAATTATCAGAACAGAAATATATGCAGGAAAAGTACTTGATTGCATAGACTTAGTGGGGGTGTGATATGCCAGTTTTTCCATTAGTAGATCTCTACTTCATTCTTTGCTTATTTTCTACTCCTTGTTCACATTCTTCCAATGTGATCCCATCCAGTGCCATCAATTCAAACATAATCTTGATGATTTTGATGCTCAATATGCTCATATTTATAGCTTTAGGCCAAATCTCTTAAACTGACCCTCATATTTATATCTTTAGGTGATATTTATTTCCCAACCGCATACATTTTTATTTTCTTCATAAAAATTATTTTTTTGTATACTTGTTTTTGTTTTCTTCACTGTAATATCAACATTAAGCTTATGTGGTTCATAGTAAGCAATTCATAATTATAGACACTTCAAAAGTTAACATGTCTAACATTGCATTTCTCTCATACATACCTCTTATCCCCCAAATCTTTTGCTCACCGAGTATCTCTGTTTGAGTACCTGAAACCCAAAAATTATATTAATTAGAATTTTAGGTCCTTATAGTTCCCTCTCTTCTAATATCCCTGTTAATCAACAAGTCCCATTAATTTAATCTTCAAAGTATTTCCTGTAGAGACCTGGTATTTTCTTACTCTAGAAAATTATCATCCCTCTTTACCCCTCATTATGAAACAGTTTTCTGACTTGGTTCATTTATCTTTACACTTACTAAAATTCACCTGCACAATATCGAGTGATTTTATTCAACATAAACATAATCATGTTTTCCATGCTTAAAATTCTTGAATAGTTTTGTACTCTACTAAGAGTAAGTTATTCCTAAATAAGAATGATGGATGCTCTACAAAATCCTGCTTGATTAGTGAACTTTCGTTCTCTTTCCAAAAATGATCCCTTGCTATTATTCACTCTCTTGTTGTTCATGTTCAATCATGCTAGACTTCTCTCTATTCCTGCAATGAGTTACTCTTGATTTTCCTTAGTCTATTGGCATACATTGTTCCTTCTTCTTAAAATATTCTTTCTCCCCTCTCTTCAAGTGGTGACTTCTGTCTCATTCCTTAGGGCCCCACTTGAATATTAATACATAAGAGACATCTTTACTGATCTTTCTTTTGTTAAGTGTATGCGCGCACGCACACACACACACACACACACACACACACACACACAAACACCCCTTGCTTGTTTACTTCATAAAATTAACAAAATTAAAATTTTTTGAGAGAGTCCCAGATGGCGGCATAGGTAAACACCTACACTGCTGCCTCGCAAAACAGTTTCAAAACTACAACTAAAAGACAGAATGGACACCATCCAGAACCACAGGAAAGCTGACTGAGTGGAAATTCTACAACTAGAAGGAAAGAGAGGGGCTCACAGAGACACAGAGGAGCAGAAAAAGCTGAGGTAAGGAGACTCGAGTGTGGAGAGAGTGGGTGCCCGAGAACCTGGCTGGCTTCCTCTGGAAGGAGGGAGATGGAGACTCTCAACGGCATTGAACCTCTTATCCTACGACACTAAACCCCAGATCCAGCCAAAACTCATATTGGGGGAGTTTGGACTGTGAAAAGGGAGAAGTGCACGGAAATTTAGGGGAGTCACAAAAGATCAGAAGTCTGGTGGTGCGCATGGCACTGCTCGCAGAGGACCGACTGCTGATTGTGCCACTGGCTTTCACCAGTGGGCAGGAGACAGACCCTCCCAATTGTGCCACTTCTAACTAAACCTCAGTTTCAGGCAAAACTCTGGGGACCCAGATTAATATGGTCCTGGAGTGCAGGGGAGTCGGAGGGGCAGCAGTCTAGAGGCACTGCAAGAGAGCAAGCGCCTGCACTGGGACCGCTCCAGGGATTACCCAGTAACGTGAGATTTGGGACATGGAGGGTGGGGCTGACTAGAAGGCAATGAGGTCCTTTAAGCTCTGAGACTCCACCCATCCCAAACTCAGCAGAGAGGCTTTTGCAGTTTTGCAAGTTTGGTATCAGAAGGCTGAATCCAACAAAGAAGTTCTCCCAGCATAGTGAAAATGCCTAAGCAAGGGAAGGGATCACAAACAAAAGAAATGAAGGAAAACAAATGGCTGGATATAGAGTTCAAAACCACCTTTTAAGGTTTTTCAAGAATATTCTAGAAAAGTTGGATAAAGTTAGCGAGACCCAAGAGGAGATGAAAAAGGACTAACTAGAAATTAAACATACACTGACTGAAAAAAAAAAATTATACAGAGACCTAATAGCAGACTAACAGAGGAAGGCAAGAATCAAGTCAAAAATTTGAAATATAAAGAATCAGAAAATAGTCAACTGGAAAAGCAAGAAGAAAAAAACAAAACAAAAATGTGAAGATAATGTAAGGAGCCTATGGGACAGCTTCAAGTGTACCAACATCAGAATTGTGGGGGTGCCAGAAGAAGAGAGAGAGCAAGATACTGAAAACCTATTTAAAGAAATAATGAATGAAAACTTCCCACATCTGGTAAAAGAAATAGACTTACAAGTCCAGGAAGCCACAGAACCCCATATAAAAGGAATCCAAAGAGGACTACACCAAGACACATCATAATTAAAATGCCAAGAGCAAAAGACAAAGAGAGAATATCAAAAGCACAACAGAGAAAAAACAGTTAATTACATACAAGGGAGCACCCATACGACTGTCAGCTGATTTCTCAACAGAAACGATGCAGGCCAGATGGGAATGGCAAGAAATATTCAACGTGATGAATAGCATGAACCTACAACCAAGAATACTCTATCCAGCAAAGCTATCATTCAGAATTGAAGGGCAGATAAAGAGCTTCACAGATAAGAAAAAGCTAAAGGAGTTCATCAACTCCAAACCAGTATTATATGAAATGCTGAAGGGTACTCTTTTAGAAGAGGAAGAAGAAAAAGGTAAAAGATAAAAAATTATAAACAACAAATACATATCTATCAACAAGTGAATCTAAAAATTAAGGGAATTAAAAATTTGATCAACAGAATAAACTGGTGAATATACTAGAATAAGGAGCACAGACAGGGAGTGGACTGATAATTCTCAGGGGGAAAGGGGTGAGGGGTGTACAGGGAGAGACTGGACAAAAATCATATACCTATGGATGAGGTCAATGGGAGGGAGGTAAGGATAGAGGAAAGAGTGGGAGCTGGGTGGAAGGGAACTATGGAGAGAAAAAAAGAGAAACAAATGTAATAATCTGAATAATAAAGTTTTAATTAAAAAATTAAAAAAAGTTTTGTTTACTTTTTTAAAAAAATTATTTTATCTTTCTTCCTTTCTGTAATGTAAACTCTTTGAGACCAGAGATCATGTTTATGGAGTTCCCTTAGCTCCTCAAAATCAATAACTATTATGGAAAGAGTACCATCTTTTCTGGCATATAAGATGACTTTTTAACCCAGGAAAATCTTCTCAAAAGTCGGGGATCATCTTATATACCAGGTGTCATCTTATAGGGCAAATATATTCCAAATTCTATAATATTTTAACTGGAAAAGTTGGAGGTTGTCTTATATGCCCAGTCATCTTATACACAGGAAAATATGGTATATTCCTGGATTCCTCTGTCTTGTGATATATGCTATCCAAAAAACACACAAAAGAAGCTCCCAATAGATTGACCAAAGAGCAGAACCATAAGTACAAAGAAATTTTGGACTGTTCACATAAAACATATATCTATATGTATAAAAGCCTAAGCAACTGTCACAACTGAAACAACCAAACAGATGACTGAACAGGCTGGCAATGGGATTAGTGAGGGATGACCAAATGACTGAACAGCAGGCTGTATGGGGTGACCAGGCTGGTGGGGTAAGGGGCATTGGAGGCAATCAGGTTGGCAGGATGGACAATGAGGGACAACCAGGCCAGCATAGGGGGGCAGCGAGGAGCAACCAGGCTGGTAGGGGGGCAACTGGGGATGACCATGCTGGCAGGGGGGGCAGTTAGGGGTGACCAGGCTGGTGGAGGGCAGTTGATGGTGACCAGGTCAGCAGGGCGGAGACAGTTAGCAGTGATCAGGCAAGTGAGCAGTTAGGAGCCAGTATTCCTGGATTGTTAGAGGGAAGTCTGACTGCCAGTTTGGGCCTGATCCTGAGGGGTCCCAGGGTCCTAGAGTGGAGAGGGTGCAGGCTGGGCTGAGGGGACCCTTCTATATCCAAATTTTATGCACCAGGCCTTTAGTCTATGTATATAAAAGCCCAGCAATTGGAATGGTGGACTAACTGAATGACCAGTGACTGGTGGCTATGACACACATTGTGGCAGCCAACCAGCCTGATCTGAGCCCTGATTGCTGCCCCCAGTCTCACCCCCAACACCCTAATTAGGGGTGGGGCTGGCCAGCCAACCACCTGTGCTAACCATGTTTGCCTGACCATCTTGGCCCTGCCTGATAGGCCCCCATTGGGGTAGGCCAGCAGGACCCCATCTGTGTATGAATTCGTTCACCAGGCTCTAGTTCTAGCTAATAAAAGAGTAATATACAAATTGATGGTCACTCCAACACATAAGATAGCTGCCCCCATGTCGACACAAGGTGGCCTCCACAAGATGGCCAGCAGGAGGGTAGTTGTGAGGGACCAAGCCTGCAAGGGAGGGCAGTTGAAGTGATCAAGCCTGCAGGAAAGGGCAGTTGGGGGGACCCAGGCCTGCAGGGGAGAGAAGTTGAGGGATACCAGGCCTGCAGGGGAAGGGAGTTAGGGGCAATCAGGCTGGTAGGGGAGCAGTTAGGCATCAAGCTGGCAGGGGTGTGGTTAGGGGATGATCAGGCTGGCAGTCAGAAACAGTTAGGGGCAATCAGGAAGGCAGGCAGGCAAGCAGTTGGGAGCCAGCAGTTCTACGGTAGGATCAGGCCTAAATGGACAGTCAGACATCTCTCAAGGGGTCCCAGATTGGAGAGGGTGCAGCCTGGGCTGAGGGAAACAGCCCCCCACCCCACATGTACGAATTTCGTGCACCAGGCCTCTAGTATTCCAAGAATAGCATAAATCAAATATCCTTTCAATTATAAAAAGAATCAAACAAAAACTACTGAGCAAAAAAATTGAAATTTATTATTTACTGTAATGAGATAAGCTAGGATTTGATTTGGTTATGCCTGGATCCAGGAGCTCAAACAAATGATAAAGATTTTATTTTCCTGTACACCTGTTAGGAATGCTTGGATTTCCATAATGGGACAGAAATTCTCTGATTTCCCTAGATTAATATAAGTAGCAATGATACATTGAATTGATAAACTAGATTTCCCGTAAGCTCATAGATACTAATATTAAATTCTAAAAATCATAGGAATGATTAAGAGCATAGTAAAGTAGAAGAAAAAAATATATTTCTGATTATTATTTTTTTTCTATTGTGGTCAGTTGTGTTTTAAAGATATCTTTCTTGTGATTAGTTTTAATTGCAGGTTGTTCTCATTTTAAGATGAGACATTAAAGTTATAAAGAATAGAAAAATTTATTTTCATCACTTTGATCCTATCCTACCAGTGAGAATGTATTAAACCAGATCTTGCCTGGCTTTTACATCTACCCCCTAACAAAGAAATACATTTGGAGACTTCTCTATGTTTTGTTTTAATATTTAAAATAAATTAAAAAAATATATTTGTCCCTAAGTAGATATTATTTACAGTGTGTGGAACACAATGAATTCAGTTTATAAAGCAACCTCAGAGAACACAGATCTTGTTAGCTGCCATGTTAGTGGCAATTCACCTAAATAATCCGGAGACTCTGACAATGACGTAGTCTCTGGGCTTGGAAATTTAGCCATTGCCTCACTGTGAACTTAATCTTCTGACATTTTAATTGATTGAGGTCCTATTTCTGATACATGGACATAAACTATTTTGAGCTGGAGCTAAGAGCTGATGTTCAAGTTTGGAGTCAAACTGTCTGTCCTTTGGATCAAGCAGGGCAGAGTAAAGTGGACATCTGAAGAGCTTTCATTACATGTGCAATTACGACATTAAATAATATTGTATATACAGGTACAACAAAACAAAACAAAGTAACACTAAAACAGTGGATACCCAGGAGGGGATATATTTTCATGAACTTCCCCTCTCTTTTGAAGTCAACTAACTTTATTATTTATTTATAGTATACGTATGTGTGCATTAGTGTATTAAAACAAACTGAATGTTGTTACTTCAAGGCATAAAAGCAGCTTCCAAGAACATGGGTCTGTTGTTTGAAGTACTTTAATTCTACTTTCCTCCTAGTGTCTGGAATTGTTTGGCAATAAATTGTATTCTATGCTGCTTCAATTACTGGTCTTTTCAGATCTGACTGTGCTTAATTACTCAGGACATGATCTACTAAAACTACATCTGGAAACAATGTCACTCTCCATGTTTGCATTTGGAAGTTAGACTTATTTTAAATGAATACTTTTAACCACAAATCTCTGGGAAGAAAAAAATAGCATCACCAGGCACTTTCTATAGATTTAGCTTAAAAGAAATTGTGTATGCTATTTATGTATTCAATATGTACTTTTTGAATTGCCTAGATGTGTCTCTACCTTTATCTTATCCTTATCTACTTATCTAGCCATAGTTTCCTGCATAACTGCTCCTCTGGTATTAAAGAGCTAATCTGGTCTTTTCCACTCATCGATTTTATATGCTGAGCATAGTAGGTAAAATGTAGAATTCAGCCTTTGAAATGTCAAAGGCATTACAGGGCGTTCCCATTCAACAACAATTTTAATTTTTGAAATAGCAGAGAAATGTTTCTTAAAATTTATCTGATGAATTAAAATATATGCTTCTGTCTGACCCATAATTATTTGGCCTCTTTATAGAATGTTTGGTAACATGATTCATACCACCAGGAGCCCATCAGTGGGAGAGATTCTGCAGTATTTTGGGCCCTAGATTTGCTTCTTACTGTAAAGATGCTTGGGGTTTTAAAAGATTATTAGTGTAAACACTTTTGTTTTGCTTACATCTGTCCAAAGATTATAGTGATATAAAATTAGTAGGTTATTCTAGATACTAGTGAAAGAGGATAAAATTTGTTGCAAAATAAGATAATATCTATTGTCTCTCTCACAGCTAATAGCATTATTTCTGATGTGCTTAATTTTTTTTTTCCAGTTTTGGTCTCCACTCTGAGTACAGAGCTTTTATTATTATTTTTTTATTAATTTTTATACATATCTCCCCATTGCCCCCCCCCTCCCTCCCAGACATACTCCACCCCTCAGTGTCTACGTTCATTGGTTATGCTTATATGCATGCATACAAGTCCTTTGATTGATCTCTTATCTACCTCACCTAATCTTAATCTTCCTGCTGTAATTTCACAGTCTGTTTGATGCTTTACTGCCCCTGTATCTATCCTTTTGTTCATCAGTTTATAATGTTTTTTATTATCCACAAATGAGTGAGATCATGTGATGCTTCTCCTTCATTGATGTGCTTAATTTTCAATGACATTGTAGGAGATATGATTGTATATTCCACATTACCATATTAAATACTAGTGGCCCAGTGCACAGGTTCTTGCACATTGGAGGAAATTAATTAGAAGAAACAGTTTAATATTGCTATTCACCCTTTCTATATAATAGGAGTTTCAGAAATGAAAGAAAATTGGTAAAATGTATATGAAATTAATTTGTAAATTGATTAACAAATAAACAATAACAACATGATATAACAACAAAGACATGATATAAAAACAGTAAAAACAACATTCATAAAAACAATGACTGATGAATTGATTAAACTTATTCTAATATCTCCCTGTATACCACATTAAGAGTAATAACACTTTCAGAATGCTTCACTAATTTCCCTTGTGTTGAAGTATTTACATCTTTAACTTTAATGTCGCATGCTCTTCGAACTCAAGAGAAAGCAACATATAACTGACCATGTACAAAAAATGTGTTCAGGTAGGAATATTCCTACTCTGTCTAGATTGTCACCAGTGAAAGCATTATATGTATTGTGCATGCACGAGTCAACATTTATTTTGTTTTAAATTGCCAATGCA
>PVJN01033875.1:0-13774 GCA_004026805.1 Lasiurus borealis | reverse complement strand
ATGGGGGCAGCCATCTTTGACCACATAGGGGCAGCCATTTTGTGTGTTGGAGTGATGGTCAATTTGCATATTATTCTTATATTAGATAGGATAAAGGCCTGGTGCATGGGTGGGGGCCAGCTGGTTTGCCCTGAAGGGTGTTCTAGATCAGGGTGGGGGTTTCCTTGGGGTATGGGGCAGCCTGGGTGAGGGGCCTGTGGTGGTTTTCACACTGGCCATGCCCCCTGGCAACCCAAATGGAGGCCCTGGTATCTGGGATTTATTTACCTCCTATAATTGAAACTTTGTAGCCTTGAGCAGAGGCCAAGGCTGGCCAGGGTGGGCAGGGAGTTGGCTTCCTCCAATACTGGGAAAGCCTGCTTGCTTCGTGGCTTCAGCTATCTTGGTTGGGTTAATTTGAATACTTGCTCCTGATTGGCTGGTGGGCATGGCTTGTAGGCAAAGCAAAGGTATGGTCAATTTGTATGTTTCCCTTTTAATAGTGTAGATAATTTATTTATCTTACATAATTTATTTAAGATTCTTTAAAGAGGTACTTTGTGACAATTCAGATAAGAGAATGCCGATTAGAAGCAGTATAATGAATGATAAGAAGGGAAAGAGAAAGCAAAATGGGAGAGAGGAAGAGAAGAATAAATAACAGTAGAACAATTGCAGAGATAAGAAGGAAAAAAATCAACCCTTTCCCAGAAGGAAAGACTAAGGGGAAAAAGCCATCATATGTCAATGTAGCCTTTTTTCCTCCAAATTCTGGTATTTCAGTTGTGATTGAGAGATACTTTTTTAGGGCCAGTTTGCAAACCTTTAAAGTCTCACTCATTTTTCTCTGCTGAACTCCTTTTGAACTTGTTCCTGTGAAACCTTGTGCCCCCAGGGAGACACAAAAGAGTAAGGCTACCTCAGTATTACAACTTCCAACCTTTCTAAATGCTGACTTCTACTCTAATCGCATTATCTATCATATGGTCTCACCAGAGTAATTCTGGGAACAAAGCCCTTCTCTGTCTCTGTTATTCACTTTGTCTCTTTTAAAATAAATCATAACTTTAACTAACTGTAAATCAGTAACCATGTCTCTTTCCTTTTTTTTTTTTTTTTTTTATGTCTCCAGTGCTATTATTCTGCTTCCTAACTCTTCCTTCTCAGGGATTCTTAAAGTTGACTTGTTTACAATACCCAGACACCCAATGAACATTTATTATCTTTGAAACACTCAGAATGTTTCTAGCTGGGAGCCTTAAAGAGATAGTGCATTTCCCATTGGTTAATAAAATTATATAGGCTTCAGGTGTATAATTATATAATACATCACCCCTCTCCCCTTTCCCTCTGGTAATCAACATACTGTTGTCTGTGTCTATAGATGGTTTTCATTTGCTTGATCCCTTTACTTTTTCCACTCAGCTCCTCAACCCTCTTCATATAGGATTCTCTGAATTCTGTTTTTTAGCAACCTTATAAACCAGTTTCTTGAATTTCACTTTCCTTTCAGAGTGTATAAAGTAGATTTGCCCTGAGGTGTTGTTCCATGTTTATTTATTAAAATAATCATGGAAGGAATGTTGGGGAACAGATGCCCCTATGAATAAACTGAGAATACTTGCTGTGATGAATAAAAACTCCCTGCTATTTAAGAGTTGAAGGAAAGTAAACAGGAAAGGAGACAGTTGGTTATTAATTACATAGCAATCCTACTTTGTTTCTCTTGTCATCAGCTCTTTCTCCTAATCTCCAAAGTTCCTTTGCAAAACCTCTTCTCTGTTGTCTACTAGTCAGGTTCTCTCATCATTTTCCTACTTTATAGAAATTATAGAACTTAAAGAAAGTGATTTACTAAAATTTCCGTCTAGGCATTAGAACTTGACTCTTCCACTCACTATTTTTCTCATTTTATCTCATGTTACAATTCAAGAGTATATTCATCTTGGGTTTTTGTTTGTTTGTTTTCTGTGTATTGATACTGTAAAACAATCTTTCTGTCTGGGGAGAGACTGCTTCTCCCAGGAGCAAAACAATTTATAGAGATAGCAAATGACTCAGCTGGAAGCATACCTTTGAAATGCAAACTAACCAATCCAGAGACCTAGCTCTTCTATCTGGCTTGTATATCCCCCAGAGGGAATATTCCTCTGCCTTAATCACCCTTGAGCCAGGTACCAAGCAACTGGGTACCATCACTATAGCCCCACACTCACTCAAATTATTCAAACTAGCCAATCCTAAACTATTTATTCTGCCTTTCTTTTCCCACAGAAACCCCAATAAAGGTGAAATGGAATTTTTGGACTGGAACCTGGATTCTTTGTCCACCAGAGTCGAAGAATGAATCCATAGACAGAGGGTAGTATACCAAGCCTAAATTCCCCTAAAGTTCCTGTTTCAAAGGTCGTGGCCTGAGTAACTCCCATTCTCTGCCTCCTGTCCAACACCTGTTTTTTTGTTTTTTTGTTGTTGTTGTTGTTGTTTTCCTATGGTCCTGCATGGTGAGTTGAGCCTCTTGTTTCTAGAACTGAGTAATATTAAACTTTCTTTTCAGGAGCATTGACTTCTTGGTGCTACTCCCTAGTCAACTTTATAAATGGAGACCCAGGTGCAAAACAAAGAGGCATCTTTACTATCAGGGCATTTTCTTCACCTCTTTCCAGATCCCAAACAGTATTCTCTTGCCTGCCTACTTAGGGTATTTTGATTGCTTCCTCTCTTATATTTTCAATCTTTTCTTTGCTATTATCAATTCCTTCCCATAATCATTAAACTTAAACCAAGGTCTCATTAAAACAAAATCTACAACAGTAACAAACTCACCAACTACAAAACATCAGCATCAGCAACTCTGTCTGGTTATCACTCCTTTCATGCTGAATATCTGAGAAGTTTCTACAATACATATTTCCACTGCCTCATTCTCCCCTGAACTTCTGCCTACCCACTCTGTGTCAATAAGCTGCTGCTGCTAAGTTATGCAGATAATGTCATTCCTTTTCTTACTTGGCATCTTTCCCAAATAGGCTTACATTTCCTCCGCTCATCTCTTCAATGTTGGTGCTACTCATCATTTTGCAGCCTCTCTGCCCCAGATATTCTCTAATCCCACAGCATTAGTGAACACTCTTATGTTGATGGTACACTGATAAATGATGCTATGTTAAGGATACAATGGGTAATGCTATGCTAATACTGTGCTGGCGATATGCTGATAAGATGATGCTATGCTAATGATACAATTGGATAATGATATGCTAATAGTATGCTGATGATATGATGCAAGTATTCTGAAAAGCAGGTTTCTATATAAATCTTATCAGGTCCAAAGCTGAAATCAGCCCTCCAAACTGTGATGGTTAATTCTACGTGTCAACTTGATTGGTCTAAGGGATGCCCAGATAGCTGTTAAAACACTGTTTCTGGGAGTGAATGTGCTTCTGGAATAAATTAGCGTTTGAATTAATAGACTGAGTAAAGAAGATTCACCCTCACCAATGTGGCTGGCCTCATCCAATCCCCTGGGGGCCCAAATAGAACAAAAAGGCAAAGAGCCAACTCTTTCTCTCTTTGAGGTGAAATATGGTATCCATCTTCTGTCTTCAGGCATGTGAGCTCCTGGTTCCCAGGTGTTTGGACTCAGACTGAATTAACACCAGCTTTCCTGATTCTCCAGCTTGCAGATAGCAGATAAGGGGCTTCCTGGCTTCTATCACTATATGAGCCAATTCCTAGAATAAATATCCTAATATATCCCTCTCTACATTTCTTATTTATTTTATTTCTCTAGGGAACCCTAATACACAAACCTCCTTTTCTCATTTTTCCAATCTCAGAGAGAACCAATTAGAAAACAAATTAGCATTCTCGATTCCCATCCACCCCACACCTGCTCCTACTCATCTTACATTTACCAAATCAGAAAGTCCTGTTGATTCCAACATCTGTGTTTCTTGTGTCCATTCATTTGTGTCCATTTGACCTGGCTCTATAGTTGTTTCACCACAGTCTATTACCCAGATGACATCAATTGCTTATCTGGGTGCCCTTCCTCTGGCATTGTCCTCCTCCAATGTGTCTCTCTGCTATAGGCAGAATGGTCAGTTCTCTGCTTGAATCTTCCTGTGGATTCTCATTGCCCTTATGATAAATTCTGACCTTAAATTGGCTAGTGAGATGCTTTCAGGTCTGACTCCTGATTGTCCCTTATGTCTTGCTTTTTTTCCTGAGCAAAATATAGTCCTTCAATTCCACATTTCTCTTTTACCAGAACTTTGGGTCTTGGCTTTCTTGTTCTTTATTCTCCTTTAATTTGCAAAATGATGAATTAATCTCAATACTTAGATCTCAGATTTTTAAAAATTATTACTTCTTTTTTTGTTAATCCTCACCCTAGGATATTTTTCCCTTTTTTTTTTAAAGAGAGAGTGGAAGAGAGGAAGAGAAGAGAGAGAAAGACAGATAGGCAGAGAGAGAGAGAAAAAGAGAGAGAGAGAGAGAGAGAGAGAGAGAGAGAGAGAGAGAGAGAGAGAGAAAGAGAGGAAGAAACATTGATGTAAGAGAGACACATCAACTGGTTGCCTGCTGCAAAGGCCTACTGGGACCTACCCTGCAACTAAGTTATACGACCTTGATTGGAATAAAACTCAGACCCTTCAGTCTGTGGGACAACACTCTAGCCACTGAGCCAAACCACTAGAGCTGGATCTCAGATTTAATGCTGCTTCCTCTGGTAAGCTTTCCCTGCTTGCTCTCCTCCCTGTGTTAAATGTTTGTAATTCATTGGGTTACAGGATAGTTCTTTAGAAGCAGATGTTGAGATGGAGATTGAGGTGAAATTTTTTTTTCTTTTTTAAAAAAATTAAATCTTTATTATTCAGATTATTACATTTGTTTTTCTTTTTTTCCCCTCCAAAGCTCCCCTCCACCTGGCTCCCACCTTTCCCTCTACCCTTACTTCCCTCCCATTGACCTCATCCATAGGTGTATGGTTTTTGTCCAGTCTCTGCCTGTACACCACTCACCCCTTTCCCCCTGAGAATTATCAGTCCATTCCCTTTCAATGCTTCTGATTCTATTATATTCACCAATTTATTCTCTTGATCAAAATTTTAATTCCCTTAATTTTTAGATTCACTTGTTGATAGATATGTATTTGTTCTTCATAATTTTTTTAAGATAATTTTTTATCTTTTACCTTTTTTTTCTTCCTCTTCTAAAAGAGTACCTTTCAGCATTTCATATAATACTGTTTTGGGTTGATGAACTCCTTTATCTTTTTCTTATCTGTGAAGCTTTTTATCTGCCCTTCAATTCTGAATGTTAGCTTTGCTGGATAGAGTATTCTTGGTTGTAGGTTATTGCTATTCATCATGTTGAATATTTCTTGCCACTCCCTTCTGGCCTGCATCGTATCTGTTGAGAAATCAGTTGACAGTCATATGGGTGCTCACTTGTAGGTAATGAACTGTTTTTCTCTTGCTGCTTTTAATATTCTCTCTTTGTCTTTTGCTCTTGGTATTTTAATTATGATGTGTCTTGGTAGAGTCCTCTTTGGATTCCTTTTATATGGGTTCTGTGTGCTTCCTGGACTTGTAAGTCTATTTCTTTCACCAGATGTGGGAAGTTTTCAGTCATTATTTCTTTAAGTAGGTTTTCAGTATCTTGCTCTCTCACTTCTGGCACCCCTATAATTCTGATGTTGGTATGTTTGAAGCTGTCCCAGAGGCTCCTTATATTATCTTCACATTTTTGGATTCTTTTTTCTTCTTGTTTTTCCAGTTGAGTGTTTTGTGATTCTTTATATTTCAAATTTTTGTCTTGATTCTTGCCTTCCTCTAGTCTGCTATTAGGTCTCTGTATAATATTTCATTTTAGTCAGTGTATGTTTACTTTCTAGTTGGTTCTTTTCCATCTCTAGTTGGTCCTTTTTCATCTCCTCTTGGGTCTCGCTAACTTTATCCTACTTTTCTAGGATATTTTTGAAAAACCTTATAGGCGTGGTTTTTAAATCTATATCCAGTCATTTCTTTTCCTCCATTTCTTTTGTTTGTGATCCCTTCCTTTGTCTTGGCATTTTCACTATGCCAGGAGAACTTCTGTGTTGGATTCAGCCTTATGATACCAGATGTGCAAAACTGCAAAAGCCTCTCTGTTGAGCTTGGGATGGATGGAGTCTCAGGGCTTAAGGGACAGCCTTGCCTTCCAGTTGGCCCCGCCCTCCCTGGCCCTCAAGTCTCACGTGACTGGGTAAATCGCTGGAGTGGTCCCTGTGTGCGTGCGCACTCTTGCAGTGCCTCTAGACTGCTGCCCCTCGGGCTCCCCTGTGCTCTGGGACCATATGAGTCTGGGTCCTCAGGGTTTTGCCCAAAACTGGGGTTTAGTGGAGTTAGAAGTGGCACCGTTGGGAGGGTCTGTTTCTCACCAATTCATGAAAGCCAGTGGCACAGTCAGTGGTCAGTCCTCTGTATGCAGTGCCGTGCGTGTCACCAGACTTCTGATCTTTTGCGACTCCCCTAAATTTCCATGCACTTCTCCCTTTTCACAGTCCAAACTCCCCCATATGCGTTTTGACTGGATCTGGAGTTTAGTGTCGTAGGATAAGGGGTTTAATGCTGTTGAGATTCTCCATCTCCCTCTGGCCAGAGAAAGCCAGCCAGGTTCTCTGGCACCTGCTCTCTCCTCGTGCACGTTTCTGTACATCAGCTTTTTGTAGCTCCTCTGGGTCTCTGTGAGCCCCTCTCTTTCCTTCTAGTTGTAGAATTTCCACTCAGCCAGCTTTTGTGTGGTTCTGGATGATGTCCATTCTGTCTTTTAGTTGTAGTTTTGAAATTGTTGTGCGAGGCAGCAGTGTAGGTGTTTACCTATGCTGCCATCTTGAATTCTCCTCGCAATTTGTTTCTTTTGAGATTAATTCCAGTGAAAGAAAATGAGGAGGGATCAGGATGAGTGAAGGAAGGAACTGAACTCCAATGTAGGCTTGACAAAGCCTCAGCCAGTCTGGAGTGTGCTCTGGAATGAGCATTGTCCATTAGAGTTGTTCACTTTGCGCTAAAATGGCCCAGCCTTGCTTCCTCCTCCTTGTTCCTTCACTGCATGCATCCTGCTTCAGGATGGGGATGATCTGGGATGAGGCAGCTCTCTGCAGTTGAAGCAGAGCTTGAAGGTGCTGACAGCTGGAATGTGGGTAGGTGTTTCCTGATCACACTTCCCACAATTGTCCAATACTCACTCCCCTCATTGAAAGAGTATCTAAGCAGTGTACCTCCAGGCTAACCACACACACTGGGCTATGTGACTGAGCCATTGTGCCCCATCTTATATACTTTCATTGATGGACTCATCTAGTTTATGTATGCTTCATGAGGAAGGCAACATTTTTGCCTTGTTCACCATTTTTGTCTTGTTCCTCAGTGGCACTCAATAAGAATTTTGTGGTAAAATGGTCCAGCCTTGCTTCCTCCTCCTTGTTCCTATATGTTGATTTTTCACAGAGTGGAAGGGAAAAAGATAGAAATCCAGAAACATCAATGAGAGAGAGACATCGATCAGCCACCTCCTGCATGCCCCGTACTAGGGATGTGACCACAACCAATGTATATGCCCTTGACCGGAATCGAACCTGGAACCTTTCAGTCCCCAGATCGACACTCTATCCACTGAGCCAAACCAGTTTTGGCTCAATAAGAATTTGTTGAATAAACTGATCTAGAGATATATTTTTAAGATACTTTTTCTCCTGATGATTGCCAGAAACTCCTTTCCTTTTTGCTGTTATTTGTATTGGTTCAGAGGTATCCAGACCTGATTATACCACAATAAAAAATGGCCAATTTTGGGCAACATTCCCATTTATTCCTGGGGAAGGATTCATATACCTAGAAAAAAAATTTTTACAAACTGAATGGAACTGATAGTAATAAGGTTCTACAAGGACGTATTGTTAGGACAAAAATACTTTTTGATAGGGTAAATAATTTATTCTAGCTTTAAAATACTTCAGGTGGCTTTCTATGTTTCCTCATGATGATCTACCAGTTCTCAGTTACCATAATCTCATCAGACAGAAAAACTTTGTGGGTGTCAGTATCACATGAAACCCTTTATTTTAAATTTTCAGTCATTACCCAGACTGATGAAGTTGTAATAACATGCACAGAAGAGGAAACAGCATGAAATAGATTGTAAACAACAGCCCAGGGGCACATGCAGACAAGTGTTTTGTTTGTGTTGCACAGGTTTAAAAAAATTGTTGCCAACATTTAAAAATTGGACAACTGTACCTAATTCAAAGTTCCAGCTTCTTTTGAACAAGGAGCTTAGAATATCTGGCAACCTTAGGTACACATGTCCACAGGCTGCAAATTGGTTGAGGTTGACGCTATGTATCTATAGCCTCTTTAGATAGGACTTAAGTTCACCAATTTGCCACAATTTCACCATTCTATATTGCTGTATTGTTTACCAATCTAACTAATTTTTGATACTTAAGTCATTTGCAGTTCCTGTAGGTACTTAGCTGTGGGTGACTGCTGATGATAGAAGTTCTCAGAGAGGAGTATCTTGCAGGTGGGCTTTCACAAAGGCAATGCCAAGGAGTAGGCATTGGTGGAAACCCTATTGAGTTGAGTAGTCAACCCTATTTAGCTGACTAGGTAGATGGAAATTATTAGGGAATGGAGGTTTGCTTTTATTATTTACTTGACACCCAATGCACAAAGATTTGTGCAAGAATGGGCCTTCCTTTCCCTGGCTGCCAGCACTGCCTTTGCTCAGGCCAGAGCCACCTTTCTGCCTTCCCATGCTGCCCAGAGGCCCAGAGCTACTGGGGTGGTTCGAAACACCTGCATTGTCATCATGGTGATGCAAACGTCCTGCTTGGTATCTGTGTATGCAAATTAACCCAACATCGTTATTGAGTTAATTTGCATACTCAACTCCTAATTGGCTGATGGCTATTGCGAAGGTACAGTCAGTTTGCATCTCTCTCTTTTGTTAGTGTAAATTTTATTATTATTTTTTTGGGGGGAGGTTTGCTTTTAAATACAATTGAGCACTTTACCTAGAGCCCGTTTGATTTTAAACAATTATTCTATAGTATTTACTGATCACTGAGTGGACTATCAGTTTTCTTAGAAGGATTATGTATTCATTTTGCCTATATATGACTATTATGGGTAAGTCGTAAATTGTTAGGCACTATTTCAGAATCCTATTGTGTCATAATGTCCTATAGGATTCTTATCCTCACCTACTTAGGTACTGAAGCATAACACCACATAGGGAGTTTCAATTCCACTTCAGAACATTTTGCTCCATTTGACACTAAAGCCTTCGGCTCTTTCAATACCTTCTGATTACCAAATGTGGCTGACAGCTTTTACAAATGCCATTACTTCAGTTTCTTTTAATCCTTTTCTATGAGGCCTTCAGGAATAAATAGCACTTCTTAGTACCCAGAACTGAAACACACATTTCTTGTTAAAAATTTAAAATATATAATTTTATTTAATTCAGAGATAAAAGGAGAGGGAGAGAGAAGTAGAAACAATATTGATGAGAGAGAATCATTGATCAGCTGCCTCTTGCATGCCCCCTATTGGGGATTGAGCCTGCAACCTGGGCATGTACCTGGAAATTGAACCATGACCTCAACCAGAGCCACACAGACTGGGCTCTTGTTAAATTTTATCTGTTCTCAATCATACCCCCTCCATTTCCCACTTCAATGAAATGATTTATACCATGTATAGGAATCTACTTTGTTTAGAATAAAACTTATATCAAGTGTTAAATTCAGGATTTAAAAGACAACATTTTGGTACCAGTTCAGGGCACTTATCAAGGTCTGTAATGATCTGTAGTTTGTCTAATCTACACCAGTAGATGAGCAAAAGGCCAGTTACAAAACTGATTTTTAAAATTAAACTAAGCTGTCATTAGCTGACAGAACTATTAATAATAAAGTATAATTTATGTAAGTGCCTCAATTTTTCACTTAAAAAATACCTATGACAAACATTAAATCAGCATCTTACATCTTTTTCCAAGACGGGTACTTCTCAATACTTTTCCTTATATCAAATTGTGTGTATTGAGGCATGTAAACCAATTTAAAATCTGAAATCACTGTTGGGAAGATAAGTCTTTTGCAAAAATGGTCTTGCTCTATATGAAAGTGAAACAGAAACCATTTTCCATCCCATTTGAAAATCTTTTCTAAGGTATCTGTATCAGTGTTTGCCTCCATTAGGATATATAATTCAATATAAAGCTTTGGAAATTCAATATAATTTATAGTGTGCTTACTTAAGTCAGAAGAAAGAACTATGAATTCAAATTAAATAAGATACAGATAACTGCATAGCTAAAAGTGGCACATAATGGCCAATTATATTTTACTAAAATTGGGAAAAGAACTATTTAGAGTTCAGAAATAAAACTATTAGGAAGTAGCTCACAGAGATTACAGAGGCTGGGAGACCTCTGAGATGTACTCTTGGGGTCTTAGATTCCATCTGGTATTGAGTCTCTTCAGTTCCTTAACTGATCAGGCTCGTTAAATGATTAGTGAATTTAAATAAAAATGTAGAGCTATGGAGCAAGAAAAGAAAACCATAGCAATGACTATAACACTCGAATTTCTGTTGGTATTTTTAATAAAAATTTAAAAATGGAAGAAACCAAGATAACAGCATAGGTAAACACCTAAACTGCTGCCTTGCACAACAATATCAAAACTACAACTAAAAGACAAAACAGACACCATCCAGAACCACAGAAAAGATGGTGAGTGGAAATTCTACAATTAGAAGGAAAGAGGAAAGCACATTGAAACTCAGAGGAGCTGCAAAAGGCTGAGGTACAGAGACTTGCATGTGGGCAGAGAGGACGGGCAGCTGAGTGCATGGGCAGCTGAGTATGTGACTGGATTCCTCAAGTGGGAGGAAGATAGAAGCTCCCAACTGTGCTGAATTCCAGTCCTGGGGGAGACTCTGGGAAGTCAGACTCATTTGGGGGAATCTGGACTGTCAGAAAAAGGGAAAGCACACTGAGACTCAGGGGAGCTGCGGAAGGCAGAGGTCCAGAGGCGCACATGCGCAGAGAGGACTAACTGCTGAGTGCATGGATGACTGAGTACACGGCAGGCTTTCTAAAGCAGGAGGGAGACAAAAGCTCCAGACTGCGCTGAACTCTAGTTCTGGGCAATTTTCTGGGAACACAGACTCATTCGGGGAGAAACTGGACTGTCGGGCAGCAGGTGAAACTTGAGGGCTGCTTTCTCTCAGAGGTGCTTGGAATGATTACTAGGGGACACTGAGACCCAGAGGCATTATAAGGCAGGGCTTATGGGAAGTCAGTGCTCTCTGCTCAGCCATGAGACTCCACCCCATGCAAACCCAGCACAGAGGCTTTTGCAATTTTGAAAGTCTTGTCTCATAAGGGTGTCTCCAGCACAGAAGTTCTCTCAGCGTAGACACAGCTGATCCTCACAGCCAACCTGCCTGGAGATCAATTCCTCCCAGTGATACCAACAACAATCGATATTTAACTACAATAAGGTTGTACACACAGTCCACAAAGGGGTGCACCAAAAGTGTCTACCTCAGGTAACTGGGGGAGGATGAACCACTGGTCCCTATAGGACATCTAATACACAAAGCTACTGCACCAACTCAGGGAAGCAGCAAAAATACAAAGACAAAGAAACAGATCACAAATGAAAGAAATAGAGGAAAACAAATGACTGGATATAGGGTTCAAAACCACATTATAAGGTTTTTCAAGAATTTTCTAGAAAAGGCTGATAAATTTAATGAGACCTTCGAGGATATGAAAAAGGAGCAACTAGAAATCAAACATATACTGACTGAAATAAAAAATATTATACAGAGATCTAACATCAGACTAGAGGAATGCAAGAATCAAGTCAAAGATTTGAAATACAAAGAAGCAAACAATACTTAACTGGGAAAGCAAAAAGAAAAAAGAATCCAAAAATTTGAAGATAGTCTAAGGTGCCTCTGGGACAACCTCAAGCGTACCAACATCAGAATTGTGAGGGTGCCAGAAGGAGAGAGAGAGCCAGATACTGAAAACCTCTTTGAAGAAGTAATGTCAGAAAACTTCTCCCACCTGGTGAAAGAAATAGACTTATAAGTCAGGAAGTGAAGAGAACTCAAAAAAAAAGAAGTGCAAAGAGGACCACACCAAGACACATAATTAAAATGCAAGAGAAAAAGACAGAGAGAGAATTTTAAAAGCAGCAAGAGAAAAACAGTTAATTACCTACAAGGGAGCACCCATACAATTGTCAGCTGATTTCTCAACAGAAACTATGCAGGCCAGAGGGGAGTGGCAAGAAATATTCAAAGTGATGAATAGCAAGAACCTACAACCAAGATTACTCTACCCAGCAAAGCTATCATTTAGAATTGAAGGACAGATAAAGATCTTCACAGATAAGAAAAAACTAAAGGAGTTCATCACCACTAAATCAGTATTATATGAAATGCTGAAAGGTACTCTTTAAGAAGAGGAGGAAGAAGAAAAAGGTAAAGATAAAAATTATGAACAACAAATATATGTCTATCAACAAGTGAATCTAAAAATTAAGTGAATAAAAAAATCTGATGAACAGAATAAACTGGTGAATATAAGAGAATCAAGGGCATAGAAAGGGAGTGGATTGACAAATCTCGGGGGGAAAAGGTCGTAGGGGGTGTGGGAAGAAACTGGCCAAAATTGTACACCTATGGATGAGGACAGTGTGGGGGGTGGATGCAGGTAAGGGCAGAGGATGGGGTGGGAACTGGATGGAGGGGAGCTATGGGGGAAAAGGAGAAACAATTGTAATCATTTGAACAATAAAGATTTTTTAAATTAAAAAAAAATATTTAAAGATGGATTTGGAAGAATTAAGCTATTTTATTTCTCTTCTGAAAGTGGTAGGAGAAAATAGATATCTTCTATGGGCAGTTTATAGCTCTGGTCTCCTGTGTGGCTTACACACAATTACCCTCAAAGTTTGCATAATCTAGTGGTTCTTTAGAAAGCTGAAAAGCCCCATATGTCCATAAGTCATCGATTCTTCTCACCTAAGAAGAGGTGGCTCATTCCTCTCTTCCTGTGTATTACTGGAATCAGTAAGCTGCTGGAGGAGATTAAGCAGAGGTGATAGCGTGTGACTTCTGAAACCAGGTCATGGAGAGGCATTAAGTCTTTCTTCTTTCTCTTTCACATCACTTGGTTTGGAAGAAGCCAACTGCCATGTTATGTTCAGCCCTATGGAAGGCTCATTGGATGAAAAACTGTAGCCTCTAGCCAACATCCAGCAGGAAACTGAGGCATCTGCCAAAAGTCATATCAGAGAGCCATCTTGAATAGACCCTGAGCCAGAACCACCCAAGCTTCTTCCAAATTCTTGTTTAACAGAAACTTGAGATAATAAATGCTTTTTGCTAAGCCTTGGGTAATTTATGCTAGTAAAAGGGTAATATGCTAATTAGACCAGGAGACCTTCCAGGAGACCTCCCGGATGTCCTTTTGGACAAAGCCATGGTGACAGGGCTGAGGCAGAAGTGGTTAGGGGTGATCAGGCCGGCAGGGGAGGGCAGTTGGGGGCAAGTAGGCTGGCAGGGGAGGATAGTTGGGAGTGAGCAGGCTGGCAGGGAGGGACAGTTGGGGGTAAGTGGGCTGGCATGGGAGGATAGTTGGGGGTGAGCAGGCAGGCAGAGGGGCAGTTGGAGGTGATCAGGCCAGCAGGGGAGGAATTTGGGGGATGAGCAGGGGG
>PVJN01033874.1:0-23142 GCA_004026805.1 Lasiurus borealis | reverse complement strand
TTGTGGGTGGCACTTCTTGCCAAAGGAGAGGCTCCAGTTTGATGCTTCCCTAAGCATTTTTGCTCTGTGGCCTAGATTGCCTGATCCGTGCTCCTTGGCCGTGGCTAGAACTGCTTGTCCCCTTCTAGAAAATGACTCAGGTTTTAGTGATGGTGCAATTGTCACGAATGCCTTGAAAGCTGTTTGTGAATTTATGTCAGTATTGTTTTGGATGGCAGACATTTATTTATTTTTTAACCCTCACATCAGTCCCTTCAGTTTATAAGGCCCAATATCTGTGTTCAGAGCGGTGAGAATTATCCAGGTATTTCACACAAGTCTTCCTTCACTGATCCACCCCCCCCCCTTCCTAGACATTTTCATACCGCATTTCTTGCATAATTCCCCTGCTCCCACATCAGATACACATAAGTAGTGGGTGTTGAAAGAATGAGGGGGATTGTAGGAGTAAATTACCACCAGCTGTCTGAAGGCTTGGTCATAATTTCTTTCCTTGAGGCTGTTTTTTTTTTTAAACAGCTGACAGGGCTAGCTAGTAAAGGAGATGGTTCTGAATAACACACACACACACACACACACACACACACACACACACACACACTCCTAAGAAGGAGAAGGTTGGGAGAGAAGGAATACAAGATGATGGAACTGCCTCCTTTTTTTTTATCCCTAGAACCCCAGCCAAGTGGTGAGGGAACCATTTCATTCAGCTGCCTTGCCAGCACCTGGGTCTCATATGATCGATCAGGGAGCTGAGAAATGGAAAACCTGGGTCACTGACCTAGCCCTCGAGAGTAGTTTGGACCAGAACTGAATTTATGTCTCCTCTCCAGGGTTGGAATCCTGCCTTGTATGCAAATATTAATAAAAAAATAGCTATGATAGATTCAGTGCTTTCAGTGTGCTAGGCAGCACATTAAACACGTCACACGTTAGCTCATTTTGTTCTCACAACTACCTTATTAGGGAGTAGTTGTCATTAACTTTACTTTACAAATGAGGAAGCTGAAGTACAGAGTTTAAGTAACTTGTCATAAATACAGGGCTGGAAATTGACAAAGTGGGGAGGAAAAATTCAACCAAGTCTCTCTTACTCCAGAGCCAGAAATCTTAACCACTCTGTTGTAATGTCTGCCAGGGATGGCATCGACACTGCATGGCTCTTCTGGATGAATGGGACCATAGGCAGTCACTCAGAGAAGTCTAGAAAGAGCTCTCCCTTCTACCAGTGAAGATTCAAATTGTTTAATAGAAGCATGATCTTTTGCAATCCTAATATTCAATAAAGTTTTTAAATGAATTAAATGAATGAGATAATGTATCAGGATTCTTGTGTACCTTAGAAGGCATAGGTCTAGTTGTCTAATTCTGCATAAGGATGCACTTAAAAACTTAGTGGCTTAAACCAACAGTCATTTTATAACATCTAATGATTTTGTGGGTCAGGAATCCGGACAGGTCTCAGTTGAGCAATTTGTCTGATTCCTGTTGTAACGGAATTTTTGGACTAGAACCCAGATTCTTTGTCCACTGGGACCGAAGAATGAATCCAGGGACAGAAAGCGGTATAGCAAAGATGGAGATTTAGCCGAAACCGGTTTGGCTCAGTGGATGGAGCATTGGCCTTTGGACTGAAGGGTCCCAGGTTTGGTTCCGGTCAAGGGCATGTATCTTGGTTGCGGGCACATCCCCAGTGAGGGGCGTGCAGGAGGCGGCTGATCGATGTCTCTTTCTCATCGATGTTTCTAACTCTCTGTCCCTCTCCCTTCCTCTCTGTAGAAAATCAATAAAATATATTAAAAAAAGAGATGGAGATTTATTGAAGAACAAGTACAGACTCCCACATGGGGAGAGGAAAAGAGTCCCACAGAATGGACTCTCACATAGGCAGGGGGAAAGGGTCTCACTGAGGTTTGTTCCCACCTATTCTAGCTAATAAAGGGTGAATATGCTAATTGACCATCATGCTCTCACAAAGATGGCAGTGCCCACCGCCAATAAGAAGGGGGTATGCTAATTGACTGCTGGGGTATAGCTCCGTAAGTGTGGTTCCTCTAGATCTAAAGATATCTTGGTCTTGCCCTCTGGGCTCTTGTTTCCATTCTTTGAATCATTCTTCCCACCCCCCCCCCACTCCTATCCCCAATAAGAAATGGTACCTGTAGTCAGGCAACTTCTCCAGCCTGCTTCCTCTCAGCGGCAGGGTGATGGATCCAAAGGCATTTTTCATTCTGCACCGTCTAATCCCTTTCAGTCCATGCTGGTATAGTTCAGTTTTTTTAAGGGCATCTTTTGTGTAAATTTATAGTCAACTTCTCTAGACCAAAGTGACACCCATACTTCACTCTTCCCTACCTCTGGCTGTCTATGAGACTGCTGAAGGATAATGGGTCCTGAAAATCCTTAGCTCTTTTGTCTACTGGAGAGGCACACACTTAAGAGTCTTACAGGCTGCCAAGACCAGTTTGGCTCTGGATAGAGCTTCGGCTTGCGGACTGAAAGGTCCCAGGTTCGATTCTGGTCGGGGGCATGTACCTTGCTTGCGGGCACATCTCCACTGTGGGGCGTGCAGGAGGCGGCTGATCGATATCTCTCTCTCTCATCCATGTTTCTGACTTTCTATCCCTCTACCTTCCTCTCTGTGAAAAATCAATAAAATATAAAAAAAAGTCTTACAGGCCTTTTATCTTATTATTTTTAATACTCACTGGAGGATATTTGCTGATTTGAGAGAGAGAGAGGGAGAGAGAGAGAGAGAGAGAGAAACATCGTTGTGAGAAACATTGAATCAATTGGCTGTCTGGATTGGCTGTCTCCCCTGACTAGGGGGTCCAATGGGAATCCAGCCTGCAACTTTTTTTCTTTTCTTTTCTTTTTTTTTTTAAAAAATATACCTTATTGATTTTTTACAGAGAGGAAGGGAGAGGGATAGAGAGTTAGAAACATCAATGAGAGAAAGAGACATCGGTCAGCCACCCCCTACACTTCTTAAATGCAGCACATGTTTGGCTATAGACAGAGTTCCTCTCCAAACCCAGTAGCCCATAATTTGATTTGAGACAAAAGTAAATATAGCTTTGGGACGGAGGTCGGAAATCTGGCTTTCCTGGCCCTCTCCTTTCCTTCCCCCGCCGAAAGGGGCAGCAGTAGATTCTTTTCAAGACAGGTGGCCTGCGAGCCTCGTCTCATTAAACGTTTTTAAATGTTTCCTGGAAATATTCTGAGTTTTAGAGCTCTGTGGCCTTAGGTCAGAGCTAAGTGTTAAGGTTGGTGGATTCTAGACTAGGGGCTTTTTAGACTGTTCCTCAAATGTTTTCAAGTTAGTTATCCAACCCGCCTGGCCCTCATTCTTTACGGACAATTAGGAGAACTAACCCAAGAGATGGGAAGCAAGAATACAAGCTCCCTGCTGAGACCGATTTGGCTCAATGGATAGAGCGTTGGCCTGCGGACTGAAGGTCCCAGGTTCGATACCGGTCGGGGGCATGTACTTTGCTTGCGGGCACATCTCCACTGTGGGGTGTGCAGGAGGCGGCTGATAGATGTCTCTCTCTCATCGATGTTTCTGACTTTCTATCTCTCTCCCTTCCTCTCTGTAAAAAAAAAAAATAAAGAAAGAATACAAGCTCTCTATAATATCATGCATACTCAGGCATGCTGGGGTCCTTCCTGAGATCAACTCTTGGGCTACCTGGGCGAAATCAGTTCATTCCAGAGAAGCCTCATTCGTTTGATCTTCAGAAACATGTATCTTGGGCCACCCTGTATAGAAAACAACCTGTATCAGAGCCTTAGCAGAGCCTTTGAGCTTTTTTATTTATTTATTTTTTTATATATTTTATTGATTTTTTACAGAGAGGAAGGAAGAGGGACAGAAAGTCAGAAACATCAATGAGAGAGAAACATCGATCAGCTGCGTCCTGCACGCCCCCTACTGGAGTTGTGCCCGCAAGCAAGGCACATGCCCCTGACCGGAATCGAACCCGGGACCTTTCAGTCCGCAGGGCGACGCTCTATCCACTGAGCCAAACCGGTTTGAGCTTTTTTAGGTCTCAAATTTATTCTCGGTGCCACAAGGGCAACTAAATCAGCATTGCTAACCACGGGCACTCTGAAGCTTTCTGCAAATTTAAAAAGAAAAAAAAAAGGTCAGGGGTAGTGCTATTAATACTGGCGGTTATGTCCCTTAGTAAAATGGTTTTATTTTCGAGCTGAAAAGGAGCTTCGGGGCTGTGAAGCAAGCACTTTAATTATAGCCTGTCTGACTTGTTCAAACCTTGTCGCAGAAGCATAGATGGTACCTGGTCTCAGGCAAGTGCCCTCTCCAAAGGACCCTTTCCCATGGTCTTAGAGCAGAACTTAGAAGCTTCTAGGTACTGGTGGCTGGTGGCTGAAGCTTTTCTGGGGAGTGTGGGGGCGCTCTGCCCTCCTGCAGCTAGTGGGAGAGCCCAGCTTGAGGAACTGGAACCCAGAGAGACAGAAATGCCAGGAAACCCGGGGGTGGCTGAGATGGAGACAGCTGTCAGGCTGCGGTGTTTGCTAGCAGGCTTCCCTTCCCCAGCGAGGCTCCTGTCCCCAAATGACTGGTGAGACCGACCTGTCAGATCGCGAATAACCCCTAATGACCGGCGAGACCGAGGTGTCAGGTCCCTGAGAAAATAACCTGATGTCCTAGGACCATGTCGTCCGTCGTCTGTGCATCCGCATTCAGCCAGGGTTGCGCCTAAAAACCCTCCAGCGATCCAGGCTCTGGCTCCGGGGTTCCCTACGGGGAGGGTGATGCAGGCACCAGAGAGCACCTCCCTCTCCAAATTCACGTTGGATTTGGTTGGCTTTTCCCAAAGCCTATGGGCGCGGTGGGCAGGCACCCTGGGCCCCGGTTTGGCGTCCTTTTCCTGTCCTTTCTGCCAACATCCTGCAGGCAGGGCGGGCCGAGGGTGTGTCCTAGGAGGCGGGTCACCTAGGCGCGCTCCGCTCCGCACTCCGGCGGCCCCAGCCCCGCCTCCCCTCGTGGTTGACAGCTCAGCTGGAGCCGGAGCCGCTCGTGCCAGCCAGTCGTGTCCCAGCCTGCGCTGCCGCCGCCGCCGCCGCCGCCGGCCCCGGCTCCCCAAACCGCTCCGCGCTCCTGCGCACCCAGCTTCCCGCGGAGAACAGTCCCTCCCTTGTGCCTGGCGCACCGTTAGCTGGAGGTTTGGCCACGTCAAATCGGGCTTTCTGGGGGAAAAATAAAGAAAGAAATAAAGCAGGAGCAAAGCGCTCTCTCCCTCTGCGGACCCAGAAGGAGGGAGCTGGGGCGGGCAAGGCTGCCGCCGCTCTTGGCGCTGGAGATTCGTGCGCCCGGCTTCGCCTTCTCCGGGGCTGCCTCCTCCCCCGGCTGAGGGGCTCCTGGGAGCGAGCACAGCCGGCGCCTGGAAGATGGAGCAGCCATGGGCAAGGTAGGGTGACTGCTGCTGCTTCCCCCGCATCCCTGATTTGGTGTCCCTCACCCCCCCCCCCCATATCCCTCTCCTCCACCCCCATCCCCATCCCCATCCCCGCGCCTTTGCAGAGAAGTCGCTCCTCGCCTCTAGGGGTCTCTTTTTTTGTGATCTTGCCCTCCGTGATGCCCACTTGTCTTGATCTCCCTGCACATGTTCGCGTCTTTGGTGTTTCCTTGCCTTAAAAAAAAAAAAAAATCTCCCTTCTGCCTCGTCTCGATGTGAAAAATACTCAGGAGGCTGCTGCCTGGGAGATTTTGGAGAAACGTGTCTCTGTCTTTCCCTTGGTCCACGGATGAGAGGGATTCCCGCAGGGCTCGCATTAGGGATACTTTTGATTGCAGATTCCTTGGAAAAGCTCAGATTTCCATCCCCCTCTCTCCCCCTCTGCCACGTCGTCGTCCCTCCTAAACCTCACCCTCCACCTCCACCAAAGCCAAAGGCGGAGAGAGCAGGCCCGCCCCAGGCTCCTGTCCAGTGCCCCGTGGGAACCGAGTTTGGGAGCGGAAAGGAGAAAGAGACCAGAGCGCCCTTAGTGGCTGAGACCTCGTGGCGGCCAGGGCAGATGGGTGGTATGTGGGAGAGGCTGGTGCAATTGTGTTTTCTCCATCCTCCCTGCCTTCCCCCCAAAGATGCTTGAAAGCGGAGCTCCCTCAAGGAGAGGAGAGAGGTGATGGGTGGAGATGAAGACTTCATTTTTGTGTTTCGGTGGGAGGGCAGATGGAGAGACTGTGCAGAGGTGTTTCCCTAACAGATGTGCCTCCATCTCCAAGACCTCGCTGCGGGGACTGGAGTGGGGCCAGCGAGTGCTGGCAGTCTTCTGAGCGCTCACGGGCGGGACAGACAGAGAGGAAACGTACTTGTGAAAGAGATGAGGGGATTTGGGCCGATTTGTTTGACAGGAGTGAACTGTATAATGTGAATTTGAAAGAAAGAGCAAGTGGAAGTTTAAAGTATGCTGATAGGAAATACTCTCGATGCCAAAACCGGTTTGGCTCAGTGGAGAGAGCGTCAGCCTGCGGACTACAGGGTCCCAGGTTCGATTCTGATCAAGGGCATGTACCTTGGTTTTGGGCACATCCCCAGTCGGGGGTGTACAGGAGGCAGCTGATAAATGTTAATAACTCTCTATCCCTTTCCCTTCCTGTCTGTAAGAAAATCAATAGAACATATTAAAAAAATACACCAGATTTGCACGTGATGATTCTACTTTCTGCTCTTCTCAGGCCTCTCCTAGGGGACTCTGCTCTTTTCTGGGCATCACTAGATAAAGGGATGCAATCAAGAGGCAAGGAGGCTGAGAAACAGGCCTTGAGGGGTGGGTGATGGGAGGGTCTGGAGCTCCTTAGTCCAGAGAACTGAAGACTGGAAAGGGGGTTACTAGGTTAATGATGCGGATTTTTTTCAATAGATGGGGTTCCACATATATATTGATATGTATGCGTTTTGATATATATGCTATTTTGTTATAGTGACAACAAACTTCAAAACCTCATATGTCAAATTTTCTGAAGGCGTTATCATAGATATTTTTACACTTAAAGATGTTGAATTTCGTGCCCCCCAAATGAGCATTTGCGGGAACTTTTAATTCCTTATTTTATTTGGAAGAAAAGTGCTAGTTGATGGACATTAGTTTGAATAACGCACTTAACGATGTTTCTCTTGAAATTATCACGTTTTCTTTGATCACAAAATTCTCATTATTAGACTGTTAATGATTAAATTTGGGTGAATCATTAACCGGTTAGTAATTAACCGGTTAATTATTCGGATACCAGTTAATTATGTGGGAACTGGTTAATTATGCCAGAACCAGTTAACTCGTTAAGTGCCATGTCAGGTCGCTGGTGACTGACACTATACTTTCTGTTTGTACTTTGTCAGTCTCCGGCTGATGTCGGTGAAATCGGCTAAACGGAAAGGAAGACAAAACAGGCGAGGCGCTTAACATGTTAATTATGTGGGTTATTCAACTATGTATTTGAAGAGCAGCTGCTATAGATGGAGTAGATCTATTTGGAATCAGTTAGGTCACTGTGGTCGGCAAACTCATTAGTCCACAGAGCCAAATATCAACAGGGCAATGAATGAAATTTCTTTTGAGAGCCACATTTTTTAAACTTCAACTTCCAACACCACTTCTTCCACATAGGCTCGCCCAGGCCGTGGTATCTTGTGGAAGAGCCACACTCAAGGGGCCAAAGAGCCGCATGTGGTTCGTGAGCCGTAGTTTGCTGACCACGGTGTTGGGAGGACAGGCGACTGATGAAATCAGTTGTGGGAAGGCATATTATGGCTGAATATAAGGGAAGAGCCTTCTAACAAGTGAGCCTTCTAACAGTAAATAGGTTCCTGACCCTGGAGGGATTCAAGCAAAGGTTTGATGACCACTTGATGGTAATGAGAGGGAATTTTGGGGGTTTTTGCTCTCTATGTGTTTTTCATACTTAAAAAGATATTATTAACTTTTTTGAACTTTATATTTATATATAACAATTTCAGAAATAATTTAGAAAAATCACAAATCATATGTTTACTAGGATAGTCCAGGTCAGCGGTTCTCAACCTGTGGGTCGCGACCCCTTTGGGGGTCAAACGACCCTTTCACAGGGTCGCCTAAGACCATCGGAAAATGCAGATATTGACATCTCGATGCATAACAGTAGCAAGATTTCATGGTTGGGGTCACCACCACATGAGGAACTGTATGCAAGGGTCGCGGCCTTAGGAAGGTTGAGAACCACTAGTCCAGGTGATTTCACAAATTGAGTATACCTGTGTAACGGGCACTCAGATAAAAAAAAAAAAGAAAACATTACCAGCACCCCTGAAACCCTAAAGAATAACCATTATCCCAATTTTTAACCCCATAGATTCATTTTTGCCTCGTTTTGAACTTTATGTAACTGAAACTATCCACTGTGCACTCTTTTGTATCTGGCTTCTTTCATTCAGTCTTATGCTTGTGGGATTTTTAGACATTGTTGTGTAGAGTGGTAATAGTTCATTTTTGCTTCTATCTACGATTCTGTTGGGTGTAAATACGTCAAATTTATGTATATGTTCTATTGTTAACGCGCATTTGGGCAATTTCTAGTTTGAGGCTATTAAGAATAGTGTTGTGGTGAATCTTTCCGTACTTGTTTTCTCATGGACGTGTGTACACATATCTGTTGGGTACATGCATAGAAGCAGAACTGCTGGGTCATAGGAAATGCACGCTCAACTCTAGTCCATACTGCCAGGTCGTTTTCTAAAGTGCTTATAAAGAGGATTTCAAGAGGATAGAGACTCCACATCACTAGTCATCGAGGACATGCAGATTAGAACCACAGTATACATACCACTGCATGCCATACCACTGTATTGTATACATATCAGAAAAGCTGGAATGGAAGAGACAGAAAATACCAAATGTTGACGAGGTAAAACAGTCAGAATGCTCACGAGTTCTTTTTCATCCCTACCCACAATAAGAAATGTATTTACTGCCGAGACCGGCTTGGCTAAGTGGATAGAGCATTGGCTTGCGGACTGAAAGGTCCTGGGTTCGATTTCGGTTGGGGGCATGTACCTTGCTTGCGGGCACATCTCCATTGTGGAGCGTGCAGGAGGCGGCTGATGGATGTCTCTCTCTCATCGATGTTTCTGACTTTCTATCTCTCTCCCTTCCTCTCTGTAAAAAATCAATAAAAATATATTAAAAAAAAAGAAATGTATTTACATCCCGTATGTAAATTACATTACACCCCTGTGTGTCATTGAAACAAAAGTTTCATGTAACAGTACTGAACCTTACTCCATGTTTTGTACTCTGATCTTTTCTACCCTATTATTTTCCTTTTTTAAAAAAAAAATGCTGGTATGATTCACTAAATTTATTTCACCACCCAGTGGGTCACACATGGAAAAATCCTCTAATCATGTATCATCACTGATGTCTCAGATACTTCCCAGCTCCCAGCTAAGATCGGTTCATGATTTAAAATGGAAGCGCCCCATACAGATCAGGCATTGTGCTAAACGCTAAGGGTCAAACAGAGAATGAGACTGGGTTCTGCCTTTGAGGGTCTTACTTTCTCATTTTCTAAAATTCTGACAGAGAAGGCAGACATGTGCATTGGCTGGGAACAGAGTGAAGCAGCACAACACGGAGAATTCAAAGAATAAAAATTAACTATGAAGTTACCATTTATTAAGCTTGTATTCATTAGTTTGTGTGTCAATCCCTTTTCATACTTTATCTAATTTCACATCCCTCTGAGGTATAAGGTAAACGTTGTTATACTCATTTTTTTAGGATTAGAAAATTGAACTAACTTAGAGATATTGAGTAACATCCCCGGTTGTGCACCCATATGAGGAAGGAGTGTAGTCTGGAACTATCTAATGCCAAAGACTAGGCTCTTCATTGCTTGGTTTGAGTTGAGTCTTGTAGGTGACTTGGTTTCTGAGTTGGTTCTGAAGCTGGCTGGTTAACCTGACTACGTTAAGCTTATGAGTAAGTTTAAGACTGTGATTCTATCCCCAAGTTTTCTTCTTGGCCGCTCTGGAAAGCCTCTTCTTTGAGGGGTTCTTCTCCTGAACCCACAAACTCATTATCTGGCTTAATCTTCCAAAAAAAAAAGAAGAGGGTGCTGAGTTCTCCAAGTTAAACATTCCCTCTCTCTCCCTGCCCCCTTACACACCTTCCCTGCTGCATATCAATGGGGGTGTCCCCGCCTCACATCTTGCCTGACTGTTACCAGACTCTTTGGCGAAGTCCTTCAGGGAGAGCCTGGTTGATTCTGGAATAACAAATTTCCCATGAATACATAAGCTGTACAAAAAGCTGGTTTGGTCACTAATCAAATTGATATCCATGATTAGGGTAGGAGTTGTCTAAGGAATGAGCTCATGGAGATGACGAAGAAGCTGATGATGAGAATCATTTTGCTCACCTTGTAAGTCTACACCAATCAGACAAACAGCTTCTCCTTAATGTTTAGCGTTCATCTCTCTGGACTAGCAACTCTCTCGAACCGTTTGGGTACTTCAGAGTCCCTGTTAGTATTCCTTTCTTTTCTTTCTTTTTTTTTTTTTTTTAAATATTCCTTTCTTTTGATGCTGTTACAGATGCCACAAACTTAGTGACTTAAAACAAGGCACATTTATTATCTTGCCTTTCGGGGGGTCAGAAGTCTGACAATTGGTCTCCTAGGCTAACATAAGGTGTCAGAGGGATGTGTTCCTTTCCATGGACTTTGGTTCATGGCCCCTTTCCAGAAGTGGCATCACTCCAGCCTCTGTTCATCTCATCTCCTCCCCTTTTTCTTCCCTTCTTGTTTATCTCCTGCAAGGACCCTTGTGGTTACATTAGGCCCAGCTGAGTAATCCAGAATAACGTCTCCATCTCAAAACTCTTTAAATCCGAACCGGAAGTTCCCTTTGCCACGTAGAGGAGCAGAGTCACAGGTTCCAGATATTAGGAAAATGCGGGCTTCTCTGGAAAGCCGCTGTTCAGCCTGCCACCCTGGTTAAGTGTTGGAAAAGCCATTACTCATTCTCTTCCCCTTTGAGGTGGAAATGTTCTGGTGTCTAGCACAGGGGAAAGCTGAATACAAGTCAGGAAATCATCATGTTAACCTTATGCAGTTTCCCCTGAACAAATAATTCCAGAAAAAGTGAACTTGAAATACTTAAGATGGAAGGTGAGAAAAGGAAAATAAAATGAGTCTGTTTTGTTTTATATGGACCTGTAATTTGACTTAATAAAATGCAGGCATTCATTGTATTTGCCTTCTGTGGCTGTGAAAATTTGGAGAAGGGGAGTAGGATCCAAGGAAAACAGTGGTTTGGTGGTTTAAAATATATTTTTATTAATTTTTTATAGAGAGGAAGGGAGAGAGATAGAAACATCGATGATAGAGAAGCATGGATCAGCTGGGGATGTGCCCGCAACCTTGACCAGAATCGAACCTGGGACCCTTCAGTCCCCAGGCTGATGCTCTATCTACTGAGCCAAACTGGCTAGGGCAAGAATTCTTATTTTGTTTTTTGCTCCCAGAAAGCTAAAGTGTAGCCTTCAAGTAAGATAAGATGCAGTTAAATTGCACTTAAATGGTCCCCATTAATACAGATTATTTGCATTTTTTTCCTGCTCAATGTTAGCTCTTAACCTGGATGAAGCAAGGGCATTTATTTCTCTTTGAATTCATGGTGAGTTAGCAGAATCCCATTTACTAATTCATAGTGACAACCAGTGATGGAGTCTCCCTATTTTACAGTTGTGGCCACTGAGGCTCGGGAGCATGAGGATCTGATGATTTTCATATCTTTGCTTCCCTGGTGCTGCTGGTTGGCATGTTAGGTAAATGCTCTTTTTCTTAATTCTCTTATCGAGACATTGGATTTCCTGTGTATCATTCAGCACTTCTAGCAATTAATTTTCTGCCTTTGGTGAAGGAATATTTCTGCATTCACAACTCTGATCTGACTTAAGTAGGACCATCCTTGGATTTTGACTTGAGAAATTTATCTTAATCCGTGCTTTCACCCCCATTTATTTCCCACATAACAGATCAGATGTATCCCCCTCCCGTACCCCCTTTCTTTCAGTTTCCACATTAAGGCTGGATTTTAAGTTCCAGAAGACTGGGGTGAGGTGGTGTCTGCCTCTGCAAGGATAAGTGGGCTGACACCTCTCCATCATGGTGCCCTCTCCATTCTGGGTGACTCGGGGCTAGTTTATTCAAGGCTGCCATTCACTCAGCGGATGCCCTCACTTCTCCTATTGGAATTGACCTTATTTTATAAATAACATTCCAAATGGGGCTCAGAACATTCCACAAGTTCTGTCTCTGGCAAACATTCAAATCACATTTAAAGTTAGAAGAAAAGTCCAGAATAAAAGAGCTGTCACGGTGACCCAAGGTGGCTCTGTCCACTTCTATTTTAAAATGTTTAAACGCTCCAGGGACTTGTTTTCCTCCATCTCAGAACATCTTCTGAGTTCTGTGGTCAGCAAGACAAGTGTGATCTGAATTTTATTTTTTTTTCCCCTCGTGGTTGAAGCACTTCCTTAGTCATAGACTATTTATTATTGTAATAATAATAACTCGTGTTTTCATTGCACTTTAATAGTTTCTCGCATATTTTCCCTTAATCTGTCTCATTAGTTCCAGTCCTTCTCTGCTGGTTCCACTGCAGAAACTTCTTTCTTGCTTGACTTTCACCGAGGCTTTTGGGAAATGGGGGGACATGTCTCCCCATCATGGCCAAGGTGGGGGGGTGGTGTTGTCATGTAAAGAAGCAATAGCTGCCAAGACCGGTTTGGCTGAGTGGATAGAGCGTAGGCCTGCAGACTGAAAGGTCCCAGGTTCGATTCTGGTCGGGGGCATGTACCTTGCTTGCGGGCACATCTCCAGTGTGGGGCGTGTAGGAGGCGGCAGATCGATGTCTCTCTCTCATCCATGTTTCTGACTTTCTATCCCTCTCCCGTCCTCTCTATAAAAAAATCAATAAAATATATTTTTAAAAAAAGAAGCAATAGCTGCTGATGTATAGAAAACATTGATTGGCTTAGAAAATGGGATAAATCATAGAATTTTGCCCAATTGAAGAATAGATTTATTTTCCATTTCATAATGTGGAATATTATTATTCTAGCATGCCATATGGAGTAGAACTTTATTTAATCACTCCCCTAAATGAAAGCTTTTAGATTTCCAATTCTTAGCTGTTATACAGATCCAGTAAACATCTAGGTGCACAAAGCATCTCCTCTCATAGTTTATTTTTGAATGGCAAATGTTCAGAAGTAGGCTAATAATGTCAAACATTTCTAGTTCTTGAAAATACATTGCAGTTTTCTTAAGGTTTAGTATCATATAACTCCTACTTACAGAAAGATTATTACATTCAATGTAAGTATCCCTTTCAAGACCTGAGTCCATGTATGGCAGAAGGGGAGATGAGGCACACACACTGACATATACTAGGATATCCTATGTGAATCCATTGCAATAGTCCCAGCTTTTTCTTTTTAAAATATATATTTTATTGATTTTTTTACAGAGAGGAAGGGAGAGGGATAGAAACATCGATGAGAGAGAGACATCGATCAGCCGCCTCCTGCACGCCCCCTACTGGGGATGTGCCCACAACCGAGGTACATGCCCTTGACCGGAATCGAACCTGGGACCTTTCAGTCCGCAGGCCGACACTCTACCCACTGAGCCAAACCGGTTTTGGCAGTCCCAGCTTTTACTTCTCTCTGGGGCACGATGCCTCACTGTTATTACGATCTCTGTTTCCATCTGGAAGTGTTTCTTGAAATAAACAGAAGAGTTCAATATAAGAAAGAAAAAGTGGATATAATTTACATCAAAATTATGCCTACATATTAGGATGTTGATTCCGAGGAGAGAGAAAAAAAATCGAGGCTGTATTTTTGTTATAGGATTATGGACAACACCCTTGCTTGACATGCTGCTTTACATACAACCAAGTGAGCATATGCTTTTACCTGGAATAGCAGGTTACATCTGTGTCTACCGAGTGACAATGTGTAAAGTTTGGGACGGAGTTGGTTTTGGAGAGATTCTTTTGTGCATCACTATCCTTTGAGATTTCCGTTTCGTTGGTACCATGGGGCTGAGGAGCGTCGTTTTATTCATCCTGAGCTAAAATTGTTAGGAGTGGGCCTCAGTACACCAGTTGTTCCCACCTACACAGCCGGCCTTGCCTTTGTTAGGGTAACTCTGGCAATCCCTCAGAGGGTAGTTGCGGCACGACTGCCTCTGGAATTATTTTTGGAACGTGGTTCTGAGTGTTCTCTGTCGCCAGACCACACTCTGCACCTGGAGCTCACAGTCCTTCCATTCTAATTCGCTTCAGGACCCCCTAAGCGCAGCCATCCTGTTACTCATCTTCACCCCAAAATCCCCATCCCTGTGATCCTTAATTCTACAATTATATTCCCTGACCACAAGGTCAAGTCCACATCTCTTCATTCTTTCTGTATACAGCGGTACCTCGAGATATGAGTGCCCTAACATACGAGATTTTTGAGATACGAGCCGTCGAGCGAGTGATTTTTGCTTTAAAATACGAGCAACATTTGAGATAGGAGTAATCTCGCGGATCAGCCGGCTGCACACGACCCACCAGTTTACCGCAACTCGAGCGTCTCATAGTTTCCCACGCCTCAAGGTTATGGAACGAATTAAACTCGTATCTCGAGGTACCACTGTACTCGGTTTACCTTATCGTTTAGTTTAGTTCCTCCGCTTCCCTGTATCTTCCAGGCCTTTTGCTCTTCATCCCTCTCCCTGCTGAGCATTTGAATTGTTCTCAGCACTGCTTTAGAATCTCTCACTGCTTCAACAGTTTCCACCCTTGGTAGCCCTCGATCAATTTTATTATCCTCTAAGACTCTATAAGCTCTTTAAAAAATTTTTTTAAATATATTTTATTTTTTTACAGAGAAGAAGGGAGAGGGACAGAGACTTAGAAACATTGATGAGAGAGAGACATCGATCAGCCACCTCCTGCACACCCCCCACTGGAGATGTGCCCGCAACCAAGGTACATGCCCTTGACTGGAATTGGACCCAGGACCCTTCAGTCTGCAGGCTGACGCTTTATCCACTGAGCTAAACAGGTTTCAGCTATAAGCTCTTTTTTAATATATAAAAAAAAATATACTGAGACAGAAGATTCTAATTCATTCTTTCTAATCTCTGTCAGGTCTGGAATGTTATAACACTTTTTCCTCCTTCACTCACCTGCCTCCTCCCTCCATCTCAAAAATGAATTCCTCAAAACCCTTCGTTTTCAATACCATAAAATCAATATACAAATAGTTTGTTCAATATTATTTCTATTTTGTAGAATTCACATAGGCATATGAACTGAAGAGCAATACTTAAAAATCTTTTGCAATACTGCCTTTAGGTGGGCGCACTTTTTATTATTCTTACCAGAGGCCCAGTGTGCAATTGAAATCGAGTGAGGAGATGCCCACTTCCCGCTGTGTGAGGAGGTACCCTTCAGGGGGCCAGGACCCATGCCTGACTCATGAAGCACCAGCCGCTGTGGGGGTCCAGGACCTGTGCCTGGCTTACAGCGCCCCCTGGCCCCCTTCCCTGTGTCCACTCTGGACAGGCCCCCCTGCCTCTGTCTCCGTCTCCTCTCCAGGCCTCACTTGTGCACACAATCTCCTCCCATCTGGTCATGACCGGTTACAGAATCCTGGCCTAATTTGCATATCACCTCTCTAGAGCAGTGGTTCTCAACCTGTGGGTCGAGACTCCTTTGTAGGTTGAATGACACTTTCACAGGGGTCGCCTAAGACCATTGGAAAACACAGATATTTACATTATAATTCATAACAATAGCAAAATTACAGTTATGAAGTATGGTTGGGGGTCACCACAACATGAGGAACTATATTAAAGGGTCACAGCATTAGAAAGGTTGAGAACCACTGCTCTAGAGAGAGATTTTTCTCTGTATACCTTTCTCCTTTCCAAAATTCCTAGAGCCCATAATTCTTTTCAAATGGATATAAATAGACATTGCTAAGAAATGAAACAGTACAAGATAATGTGAATAAAAAGATTAAACCAAGGGGAAAAAATCACCTATCTCTTGATGCTTGGTCTTGGGCTCTGAGATAGACGGAGCTAGTTGCCTCAGCATACCCCAGTGCCTTGTGGGGGCGGCTTGTTTGTGAAAACTGAGGAGTACTGAATGCAGTGCCAAGACCAAAAGCAAAAGGCACAAGCTAGGTTTTCGAAGTGGTGGAGAGACCCCGGACCATCCTGAGTGATGTGACAGAACTCAAAGCAAATTGTTTTCACATCTCATTTAAAAGAGTGATACCAGTGTCTTGGCTGATTTAGGAGGCGGGGTAGATAATTCAATCGATTCTTGAATGTCTGATCACCTCATAGGTCAAAGTGAAGAGAATAATTACTCTAACTGTCTTGATCCTTTTTACAGTAGTAAGTGGTTTTTCTGAACCTTGATGGATAGCAGCAAGAAAAATGGCCTTGCCCAGCTGGTGTGGCTCAGTTGCTTGAGTGCCATCCCATGACCCAGGAGGTCACAGTTCGATTCCTGGTCAAGGCACACACCTGGGTTGTGGGCTCGATCTCCAGTAGGAGGCATGCAGGAGGCAGCTGACGGATGGTTCTCTCCCATCAATGTTTCTCTCTCTCCCTCTACCTTCCTCCCTAAAATCAATTAAAAAAAAAGTTAGTGAAGGCTTAATATAAGAGCAAAATAGGTCATAAAACTTGAAGTTGTTGCAGTGGTTCTCAACCTTCCTAAGGCCGCGACCCTTGCATACAGTTCCTCATGTGGTGGTGACCCCCAACCATGAAATTTTGCTACTGTTATGCTTCGTGATGTAAATATCCGCATTTTCCGATGGTCTTAGGCGACCCCTGTGAAAGGGTCGTTCGACCCCCAAAGGGGTTGCGACCTACAGGTTGAGAACCGCTGCCCTACAGCTACTGAGGGCTTCACACTCCAGAAAAACCGCCTCCCAGAGTTCATTTGGCCCTGGTCAATCTCAGTGAATAGAGACTTTGAGTGAAGGGTGTAAATTGCAGCCTGTGTTGGCGAAAACGGGGTACCACTGTAGCAGTGATACTTAGTGTGCAGAGGAGGACTCAGAGGGGTACTCTCTCCTGGCAGAAGCGCTCTGCCAATTAAGCATCCCACCCTGCAATTTTCTAATGACAGGTCTGGAGGTAAGAAAAAATTACAATCTCACTGCATTCATCGTATGCTAGTCTTGTGTTCTGCATCTGTGACTGCTACCCCATTTGCATTTAATTTATATATTTTGGCAATTATGGTGCCACACGGAGGGTAGCTGGCAATATTTGGATCCTGAGAGATAAATACTCAGTGTCTCTCTTGGCAAGAGAAGAAGCGAACTGAGGAGGAGTCTCAGAGCTTGGTCACTAATGGCCTGTCCCATTTTGATTGTGTCTGTTCCCATCACCTGTCCCGCCTGTCAGCTGATTGCCTTTGTTAGGGACAATGCCAAGTCTCATCGCACCAGGGGGTCAAGGCAGACGTGAAATACTGGGAGAAATTTGGCTAGAAATAGGGAAGTATAAAATAATATGTGACTCACTTTTTAGGATAGGAGTTACAAAAAAAGTCATATTTGCCACTTCCCTTTTAGCATTTTAGTCATTTGTCACGTGGCATCTGTTTATACCAGTAATCACATACTCAAGGGTGGACAAACTTGTGTCAGGATTTGACTCTTTAAATTCCATCTCCTTCCCACAGCACCACTGCCCACCCTTCCTCTCATCTCACTCTCCAGGTCGTTTCCCTGGAGTCAAAGCTCCTTTACCCATAACTGAGTGGGTACAAATAGGGTGGATGGGACAGAGTAAAGGTATGGCATCAGACAGCTAACAGTGTTCAAGTTTCTGGATCAACTAGCCAAACAGCTGATCTTGGGCAAATTACTTCATCCTTCTAGGTCTCTTATTGCCGCGTCTGTACAATCGGGGGAGCAGTGCCTATTTTACAGGATTTTGGGTGGATGGAATGAGAGAATGCCTGGGAAATATTGGGCACCCAATAAATTACGGCGGCAGCATTGGTGGTGGGTGGTGGTGGTCATCTACATAATGATGATGGTCATTTAAGTCGAGATGAGTGTTGAGGAAAATTCCAGTGTAAGAAAACATGTTGAGCTGTAACATGTTTTCGGTCACAGGCAGACCAGAGACTGTTACCTCTTCAGAACCTTTGTTTCCAGGTTGGCACTGCTCGTGAAACCCTACCATGTACAAGCTCTCAGAGCCAGAGCTTCACATGTTAAAGAAAGTAGGCCACAATTCTCCTCCTTCAGCCCTTTTTCTATCTGCAAAGGTTGAGTGTGGATATAAACCAAGAATAGGAAAGACCAATTGTTTGAAAACTACTTAAAAAAAAAAAGTGTTCTTATTGACTTTTCAAGAGAGGAAGGGAGAGGGATAAAGAGCTAGAAACCATTGATGAAAGAGAAACATCATCAATCAGCTGCCTCCTGCCCGCCCCCTCCTGGGCATGTGACCTGACCAGGAATCGAATCACTATCTCTTGGTTCCTGGGTTGATGCTCAACCACAAAGTCACACCTGCTGAGCCTGAAAGATCAATCTTTGAACATTCGAAAGATTTATTTCATTTGAACCAGAATCTAGCAACTAATGTCAAGTGAGCTTGAAGAATATGGGAATTAGGAGAAAATGTGTGTTTGGGTCAGGGCCTAATATTGGAGAGGACCCAAATAAACATCAAACTTCACCAACCTTCCCATCATACCACACACATCTCCCCCTGTTTGAGAAGGCCACACGGAACCTAATCTCATTTCATCTTTTATCAAGGACGTTCAATGAAAAGGCAATGTAAATTAAATCCAAATGTATGGCCTTGACTGGTTTGGCTCAGTGGATAGAGTGTTGGCCTGTGGACTGAAGGGTCCCAGGTTCGGTTCTGCTCGGGGGCATGGTTGTGGGCACATCCCTAGTGGCACATGTGCAGGAGGCGACTGATCGATGTTTCTCTCTCATTGATATTTTTAGCTCCCAGTCCCTCTCCCTTCCTCTCTGTAAAAAATCAATTAAAAAAAGAATTAAAATATATTATATGTCCTCATTTAAAAAAAAAAAAGGAATTATACCATCCCATGCACCTCTCCTGTTTTCTTACGTACTCACATCCACTTTCAGGCCTAGATCACATGTTTTCTGTTTATTTCCCAGTGCCTCCCCCAAATGGGACAAATTAATCTCATTTATTTTCTGAAATCTGTTTTAAATCTCATCATTCTAATAATTATCTCTTTGAATCCTGTCCTCCTCCCCAAATAGACCCTGAACACCTTGATGACAGGGTGTATTTCTTTTTCATCTCTGCACTACCAGTGCTCACCATATGAGCAACTTACCCTAATAAAAGAGTAATGTTCAAATTAACCATCACTCCAGGACAAAATGGCAGCCCCCATAGCCACAAGATGGCGGCACCCAGTCCTCTAAGCCCCGCCAGAGTCCCGGCAGAGTAAGCGGTCTGACAGAATGCTGCCCAGAGGCCCTCCTGACCCTTTATAGAAAACAAAAACAAGTTCACTCCCCATGGAGCGATCCCGTCCCAGCCCCAGCCTGGGGTCTCAGCCACTGATTCACACCAGCCAGGCAGATATGGAGGAATCTTAAATGTTTCTTTTCTTTATATATTTTATTGATTTTTTTTTTTTACAAAGAGGAAGGAGAAGGGTTAGAGAGCTAGAAACATCTATAGAGAGAAATATTGATCAGCTGCCTTCTGCACACTCCCCACTGGGGATGTGACCCCAACCAAGGTACATGGCCTTGACCAGAATCAAACCTGGGACCTTTCAGTCGGCAGGCTGCCGACGCTCTATCCACTGAGCCAAACTGGTTTCGGCTAGATTAATGATCTTAATAGTTGAGACTAAGAAGGAAAAAGTAATGGGACCTAGGCAGACAACACCTCTTTAAAAATAGTTTGGGGTGAGTTTGGTCCAGGGATACTAGTATTTCATTCTGTTCAAAGACTTGTCCCACAACCTGCTTTGTGCTACTGAAGTTGTCCAATCACCACCTTGCCATTGCTCATATATATAATATGTTCTATTAGCATGATCCATGTCTCTTCTCAGCCCACAGATTAAACAGGCAAGGCAGTAACGCCAAATATGCAGTTTACAAAGGACGGTTTATGGCTGCCTTATAGAGAATATCCCCCTGTGGGCGCGGTTGTGCTGTCACCCTTTTCTAAGGCAAAAAAGACTTAAGTTTCTACCCCTCCCCACAGTGTGGTGAGAGACGAGACTGGTGGGACCAGCAAACTGCTCAAACCTTGGAAGGAGCTTTATCAGTGGCCATTTTCCAGCAAAGCTTTAGATATTCCTGACATAAGTGAAACTACCATCTGTACTTAGAAAGTGGCTGGCGGAAATGACCAGAGCACAATGCGACAGCATCAGAGTATCAGAGGGTAGCAGGTGGCTTTGGGAGAAGCCTTTTCCTGATCATCCTCAACCTTGGGTTTATCAGATGTCGTGATCTGCAGCCCCCTGAACATATATCCCTGGAAAACTAGCGGAAAAGCTAGTGAATAGGAGCTATTGAATGTCGTATAGTTTGAGTCCCAGTGTCTTCCTAGCTGTTGATGAGCCAATCGTGAAAACGTGGGTAACATAGCGTGCAGAAATTAAGTAGGTGAACAGCCGGTGGGTGGGTTGAACTTGGAAAATGGGTGGTTCTTCAAATTAAGCGGAAGAGTGTCCTGATAAAAAATTAATGAATGTAATTTTAGAGTAATCAATGTCAGTATGAACAGATTAATGAGGCAGGGAGAAAAGGATGAGGCTCGTTGAGGGAAAGCGTGGTTCATTTATACTGGAAAAGCCACATTGAAGGCAAAAGCATCCTGGGAGAAAAAGATCATCTATGTCCACGTTTGCAGGAGAGCTATAAATGCCCTGGTGAACCACACACTTGCTGAGCGTGAGTCATTCCCGGACTCGCGTTAAAAAAAGAAATCTAGAAACACTTGAATTTTAGAAACTGGGACAAAAGATAAATAAGTTGTTTTTTTTTCCCAGACGTGGGTAATTCAGAAGAAGTTACCAACATATATCACTGCTTTGTGTGTGTGTGATGTTGTGTGTGGAGTTGGGGGAGCAAGCTCGGAGTCTGCCTGTAGCACACTCCAGTTCTCTCTGCCCTTGGGTTTATCAGATGTCATGATCTGCAGCCCCTGAACATATATCCTGTGTTTCTTCTCCATGAGCCCCTTCCCCGGGGGAGCATCAGATTCCTTACCAGCCTTTCCAGCAGCTGAGTGAGCCCCTCTCTCTGGCAATAAGAGGGAACTTGAGCTGTTAATAGAGTTAAAGTGATTTTTTTAAAAAAATCTCTGGAGACCACAGTAATCCCATTAACTCAGTATCCATCCAAAGTGACCTCTCTGCCCTTTCCGTTATTGATTCTCGCGGGCAGACAGCGAGCTCGGAGTGGGTGTGGGTGGGGTACAGGAGGTGAGGTATCTCTGGGCGACCATATGCACGGCCTTTGCTGTAACCTGCGCCTGATTGATGTAGAATGTGGACTCTTCAGGGCAAGGACGATTGATTCAATGTGATCATGTCTGGACAGTTCCCCGGATGTTTGGAAAGTATTAAAATGGGTTTTATGCTTAAGCATCTACTAGAACAGAATTGCGTAATTACTGTAAGGAACCATAGAAACTCATGGACTTTTTTTTTTTAAATATATTTTATTGATTTTTCACAGAGAGGAAGGGAGAGGGATAAAAAGTCAGAAACATCGATGAGAGAGACATCGATCAGCCGCCTCCTGCACACCCCACACCGGAGATGTGCCCGCAAGCAAGGTACATGCCCTGGACCGGAATCGAACCTGGGACCTTTCAGTCCGCAGGCCAACGCTCTATCCACTGAGCCAAACCAGTCTCGGCTCATGGACTTCTTTTTACAAATATTTGAGGAAGTTAAAGGCCAGACGAAGTAAAAATGACATCATGAGACAGTTAGTAGCTTATGATCACAGATTAATGACACGTGTGCTAAAGCCAGTAAGTTACTCGAGACTGTGTCTTAAAGCAGAAATGCAATCTGTCTGTGCTTTATCTATATCAGGATAATAGCCTCTAAGACACATAAGGAGTCTGGCAAGTATCACAAAGAGTTCATGAGTTGGGACTGAGAGGGGCCGTGGAAAACCGGAGAATACACCTGTTCTGTTTAAAGGGGGCAGGTTACCCGCATGTGGGAAGGCAGGCCAAGTGTTGCTAGACCCATTCATTTTCCAAGAGAAGTTAGAAAGGGGTCAACTTTGTGTTGACCAAATAAAACATGTTGGATGGGCCGAAACCGGTTTGGCTCAGTGGATGGAGCTTCGGCCTACAGACTGAAAGGTCCCAGGTTCGATTCCCATCAAGGGCTTGTACCTTGGTTGCGGGTACATCCCCATGGGGGGCGTGCAGGAGATAGCTGATTGATGTTTCTCTCTCATCGATATTTCTAACTCTATCCCTCTCCCTTCCTCTTTGTAAAAAAATCAATAAAATATATTTAAAAAACAAACAAACATGTTGGATGCGCTGAATTTGGCCTGAGGAATGACCCTGCTCTCAATGGCTACCTAGGTCTATGGGCTGAGCATAAAGGAATTCATTTAACTCTTGAATAGAAGCAACCAGGTATAATTTTTAGTCTCTACAAATTTTTCAAGATACTATTCTGGCTGATAGTTTCAATATCCAAGTAGCACATTGATCTCTTTCATTGTTCACTCACAAGGAAAGTTTTTAATGAGGAGTGGAGAAGGAAAGAGGCAGGGGGCCTGGAAAAGGAACCACCAACTGGTGATCTGCTTTTGAATCATCCAGAATTGGCAGGTGGTGTGTGTAGACTAATGTGTCCTTTCTGGCACTTCCATGTCCATCTGGAAATTAACAAAGTGAAGATTTGTGCCAAGATCCAGACCTGACACAGTGAACAAAGCACAACAATTTCGGGACAAATGCTTCGCTGTGAATGAATGGCTTTTTCAAGAGAGAAGCTCTCTAAATCTCTGTCTACAGAATTATTTTCCCCGCAACCAACTGGG
>PVJN01033873.1:0-23240 GCA_004026805.1 Lasiurus borealis | reverse complement strand
AGGACCACCAGTTGGCAACATCTGTACTAGCTATAGAGTTCAAAACAATGGTTATTAGATTGCTCAAGGATCTTAATGAGATCTTCAAGGGACTTAGTGAGACTTTCAAGAATCTTAGTGAGAATTTCAGACATGAAAAAGGACCAGTCAGAAATGAAGGATGCACTAACTCCATTGCATATAGGGCTCCATTGGAGAGTAGAGGATTCTGATAATCAAATAAGTAATTTGGAATATGAGAAAGCAAAAAACACCCAATCAGAAGAGCAAAGAGAAAAAAGAGTCCCCAAATATGAAAATAGTGTAAGGAGCCTCTGGGACAACTTCAAGTATAACAACATTCACATTATGAGGGTAACAGAAGGAGACAAGAGAGAGCAAGATATTGGAAATGTCTTTGAAGAATTAATGACAGAAAACTTTCCATACTTGGTGAAAGAAGTAGACTTACAACTTCAGGAAGTTCGGAGTCCCAAAAAAGAAGAACCCAAAGAGGACTCACCAAGACACATAATTAAAATGCCAAAAGTTAAAGACAAAGAGAGAATTTAAAAAAGAGCAATAGAAAAGCAGAAGAAGAAGAGGAGAAAAAAGATCAAATATATGAACAATAAAATGGCAATAATAACATATCTAGCAACAATTGAACCTAAAAATCAAAATAGATAAACAAGGAGTCTAATGAACAAAATAAAATGCTGAATAGAATAGAACTACAGGCATAGAAACATGGAACAGATTGGTAAGTCTCAGAGGGAAGGGGGAGGGGCAAGAAGAGATTAACCAATGAATTTCTTTGCACATTTACCTATGAAAACAGACAATAGGGTGATAAAGGCCTGAGGTAGGATGAAAACTGGGTGGAAGGGGGGAATGGGGAGTAAAAAGAGGAGCATCTTTAATACTCTCAACAATAAAGATTTTTTTAAAAGAAAAGAAGATACAAATAAATGAAAGTATATAGCATGCTCATAGGTAGAAAGAATTAACATCATTAAAATGTCCATACTACCCAAAGGAGTCTATAAATTCAACGCAATCCCTATCAAGGCACCTTTAGCATTTTTCAAAGACCTAGAATAAATAGTCCAAAAACGTATGTGGAGCCACAAAAGACCCTGAATAGCCAAAGCAATATGGAGAAAGAAGAACAAAGTTGGAGGTATCATTCTACATAATATAAAAGTATACTACACAGCCTTAGTAATCAAAACAGCATAGTATTGGCATAAAAACAGATATATAGATCAATGGGAAAAAGAGAGGTCCCAAAAATAAACCCATGCTAATTGGTCAATTAATATGTGATAGATGATGCAAAAAAATACAGTGGATTAAAGACAATCTATTCAATAAATGGTGTAGAAAAAATTGAACAGATACATGCAAAAAAATGAAATTAGACTACTTTCTTACATCATATATAAGAATAAACTTGAAATGGATTTAAGATTTAATTGTAAGACATAAAACTTCTTAAAATAGGCTGTAAACTCTCTGATATTAATTATAGCAATATTTTTTCTGGTATATCTTCTCAGGCAAGGGAAACAAAAGAAAAAAAATAAACAAATGGTACTATATTAAACTGAAAAAGGTTTTTCAGTGCTCTCTTCAGCAGCATATACACTAAAATTGGAACAATACAGAGATTAGCATGGCCCCTGTTCAAGGATGGCACACAAACTCATGAAATGTTCCTTATTTTTTTAAAAATATAGTTTTTCACAGTAAAGTAAACCATCAACACAATGAAAAGACAACCCACTGAATGAGAGAACATATTTACCAATGATACATTTGATAAGGGTTTAATATCCAAAATTTATTCTTAAAAAAACACATAAAACTCAACACACACACACACACACACACACACACACACACACACACAAGATCCAATTTAAAAATGGGCAGAGGATCTGAATAGACACTTCTTCAAAGAGATCATACACCAAGACTACTTTCTGTGCTTCTTGGACTTGTAAATCTATTTCTTTCACCAGGTATAGAAAACATTCTGTCACTATTTCTTCAAATAGGTTTTCATTATCATCTCTCTCTCTTCTCCTTCTGGTACCCCCCGTAATATGAATGTTGGTACACTTGAAGTTGTCCAGAGGGTCCTTACACTATCTTCATATGGGGATTTCTTTTTCTTTTTGCTCTTCTGATTGGGTGGTTTTTGCTTCCTTATACTTGAAATCATTGATTTGATTCTCAGAATTTTCTAATCTACTGTAGAATCCCTGTAAATTTTTCTTTATTTCAGTTATTATATGCTTAATTTCTGATTGGCCCTTTTTAATGTCTTTGAAATTCTCACTAAGATCCTTGAAATTCTCACTAAGATCCTTGAAAGTCACACTAAGTCCCTTGAAGCTCCCATTAAGTCCCTTGAAGCTCTCATTAATATCCTTGAGCAACATTATAACCATTGTTTTGAACTTTGTATCCAGTAGTTTGCATGCTTCCATTTCTTTCATTAGAGACATGTTCCTTTTTCTCTATGTTTTGGCTGCTTCCCTATGTTTGTTTCTACACATTAGGTAGAGCTGCTATGTCTCCTAGGATGGGTAGAGTGACCTTGTGTAATAGATGTCTTGTAGGGCCCAGTGGCTAAGACTTCCCAGTCACCTGTGTGGGCTGTGTGCAAAGACTTGTTGTAGTTGAGCCTTGATTGTGATTGGAGTCACTGGGAGGAATTGGCCTCCAGACCAATTGGCTGTGAGGACCAGCTACAACTACAGTGGGAGAACTACTGTGCAGGAAACACTCCTATAGATCAGGACTTGCTTCAATGAGGTTTTGGTGCTCACTGAGTCTGCCCCTTGAGGGTCTCACTTGAATGTGTAGAGTTGTAATCTGCTGTGGTCTGAAGCTATCCACTGGGAGCACTGACTCTGGAGCCTCCTAGGAGGTGCAAAATCAGCCACTATCTGGGGCCACCCAGCAGAAGTTACAGAATGATCTTCAGATGTCTGCTATTTGAATTGGACTTGGAAGCCTCCAGGCGAGGCCCAGCTGTGAAGTAAGGTAGACTGGTGCTAGTGCCAGGGCTTGGGCCTCTTATTGATATGTATGGGGCATGCTGATGTCAGCTGCTGCTTGTTTGAGAGATTTTAGAAAAGTCTGAAGCCTGAACCAGGACTAGCCATTCGTATGGAAAAGCCACTGCAAACAGCTTGGAAGCAGCTGCAAATTGCATGGGGTGGGGTCTCAGGGAATCACCAAGCAAACAGTGTAAGCCAGGCTGATAGAAACTCAGATATGGCTGCCAGTCAGCTCTGTGGCAGGGGAGGTCTCAACACAGGAACAATGACCCCTGCAAGCACCCCCACTGGGGAGAAAGCTGTCCCGAGTCTCTGCCCCGAGACCAGACAATCCAGTTATTCTCTGAATGTCCTAAGTTCCTTTCAAGCCTCTGTCCCAGCATTGGAGGCCAGAAATATTGAGTCCAAATAATTCATGTGCTAGCCCTTGGGTCTCCAGCAGCCTCCATGTCACTCAGCCACAATCCCTGCTGGTTTTCACAGCTCGAAGTTACGAAGTTAAGGGGACTTCTCTTCCCAGTATTGAAACCTGTGCTATGGGGTTGGTGTGGATCTGGGACTCCTTGCTCCTCACAAAGGCCTCTGCAGTCACAATATCTCTCCCGATTAAACAAAACAAAACAAAACAAAAAAACACCAACACGATATCGGACTAGCCATTCTGCAACTCCGTCCCTCCTACCAGTCTCTCTGTGCTTTCTTCTTTACTTTTCTAGTTGTAGGACTTCCAGTCTGCTAGATTTCAGATGGTTCTGAATGATGGTTGTTTTGTATTTTACTTGTAATTTTGATGTGGTTTTGGGAGGCAGCCAGTACTGGTGTTTACTTATGCTGCCATCTCAGTTCCTTCTAGTCATTTTTCTGTTCAAAATCTATATAGTTTTATTAACCAATGTTGCCCCAGTAAACTCAGTAAAAATTTAAATAAATAAGTAAATAAGATGAGGTATTCCTGTATCCCTTAAACTGACACAATGTTGTATGTCAATTGTGGCTCAATTTTTGTAATGGTTTAAAAAAAAAAAACAGGAGTAAATTTGAAAGCTTAAAACCTATTTTGTTTTGTTAATTGCAAGAGAGTCTCACCTTCAGAGAACTGGCTCTCAAAAATAAGATTTGATGCATATGAGCATGACCAATGGACACAGACAATAGCGGGGTGGGGACACACGCTGGGGGGCAGCAGCTGGTGAGGAGAAGTCAATGGGGGGAAAAGGAGACATGTATAATACTTTCAACAATAAAGAATTTTAAAATAATAATAATATTTGACATATATTTAAAAGCTAAACCCACAAAAGTTTGGTTATTATGTTCAACGTTCTAATTAGTGGAGAAAAAAATGTAGTTCCTCACTGTGTTCCTGTGTAGGTGCCAGTACTGCAAAATATCAGCAAAACAGGTACATTGTCTTCTTTTAAGAAGTCAGCAACAGCCGAAACTGGTTTGGCTCAGTGGATAGAGCATCGGCCTGTGGACTGAAAGGTCCTGGGTTCAATTCTGAGCATGTAACCTTGGTTTCGGGCACATCCCCAGTAGGCGGTGTGCAGGAGGCAGCTGATTAGTGTCTCTCTCTCATCAATGTTTCTAATTCTCTATTCCTCTCCCTTTCTCTACGTAAGAAAAATCAATAAAATATTTTTTTTAAAAAAAAAGGAGAAGTCAGCAACATATGGGCCTGTATTCATTATCTACTGCTATGTGGGGGAGGGCGCGCAGGCAAAATCCAAAAACTCAGTGGCTTGAAACATTTATTATCTCTCAGTCCTCTTATAAAGCTGAAGTCAAGATAGCAGGTGAGGCTGTGGTTTCTTTGGAAATCTTGACTTGGGGAGGCTGCTCTTCCAGCCTCACTCACAAGGTTGTGACAGGATCCAGTTCCTCACAGGCTGTTGTCCAGAGGTTGCCCTCCATTCCTTCCACATGGGCCTCCCCAACATGCAGCTCATGTTGAAAACCAAGGCAAGCAAGGAGATGATCTTTGAGACAAGAGCCCATCATTCTCCCAGACTGTCACCTGAATAAACCTCTTTCCTTTTGCACCAGAAAAAAAAAACAAAAAACAAAAAACAAGGCAAGTGAGACAAGCCAGGAAGAGAACACAGCAGAAGTCATAAGCTTCTTATAATCTAATCTCAGAAGAGACACCAGATAAATAGAAGGGACACTTCTAATGAAAGACTCAGTGAAATATAACCTGAAACTATGAAACAGACATCAATACATTAGTGGAGTCAGAAAAACAACCAGTAACCAAAAAGCTTAGTGAAGATAAATACAAGATGGAGAGGCTCAGTTTAAACAAAGGGGTCACATTGATTGAAAGAGTGGTCCTTATACTTTTCTACTTCCTTCTTCTCGTTTAGAGAAATGTTCTTATCCACTATCCTCCATGACTTCTGGCTTTGCTCCTGGAGGGTCTTCCTTGTTCATCCCTCTCCAAAATACATCTAAGTGGGAATAAGAGATGAAACCTTGGGGAGGGAGAGTGCAGAGTTCAAAGTTCATTTCCTCCTAGGATAGATTTAGAGCCAGAGATGTTTCAAGGTTTGACCAATCATAGGCAATTCTATTGTAATCCATTTCCAGTAGCAATTTTCCACCCAGGCACCATTTCATACACTGACTGGAATCCTATCTCACTCATTTGTTCCCATCTCTTTGCTCACCCATTTCTGAACATGAAAACATGTTTTTGACTTCTTTTCAAGAGTAAACACAATTGCCATTTCTGCTAGTTCATGTCATTAATACATGATAATTAATCTGTTAATTAATTAATCTGATAATTAATCTTCATCTCATGCCTCATTAATAGCACAACGGCCATCATTAATTGCTCTTAAATCATGACGTCCCTCAACATTGTGAACCATGTCCCTCCCAGGAAACTTGGCTCAGCCCATTGGTATTATCACTTCCATCCTCTTTCCTCCCCCCTCATCATGAAGAAGATATGCAGTGCACTTACCACACAGCCTCTGAAACAGTGGTTCTCAACCTGTGGGTCTCAACCCCTTTGGTGGTCGAACGACCTTTTCACAGGGGTCGCCTAAGACCATCGGAAAATGCAGATACAGTGGTACCTCAAGATACGAGTGCCCTAACATACGAGATTTTTGAGATACGAGCCGTCAAGCGAGGGATTTTTTGCTTTGAAATACGAGCAACATTTGAGATACGAGTAATCAAGCGGATTAGCTGGCTGCACACAACCCACCAGTTTACCGAGACTCAAGCGTCTCATAGTTTCCCACGCCTCAGTCGGTGCGCTTGTTTACCTCGTTGTCTAAGTATCTTTTGTGCATTTACATACTTTATCACATTTCTTTTTATAACCATGGGTCCGAAGAAAGCGAGTGGAAAGGTCAGTGCTCAGAAGAGGATGATGTCTATTGAATTAAAGCGTGAAATCATAGAAAAATATGAGCAAGGTGTGCGAGTGGCTGACTTGGCGAGGCAATACGGGCATAGTACTTCAACGATATGTACTGTGCTTAAACAGAAGGAGTCGATAAAGGGTATAATGCCAGCTAAGGGCATTACAATAATTTCTAAGCTCCATAGCTCTCTCCATGAAAAAATGGAGAATCTACTGATGGTGTGGGTGACGGCAAAGCAGCTTAAAGGAGATACATTAACACAGGGCATCATATTCGAGAAGGCGCAAGCGATTTACGGTGATTTGCTGGAGCAGACCCAGCGCATCGAAAGACTCATTTAAAGCCAGTAGAGGCTGGTTTGATAACTTCAGGAAAAGGTCCGGCATTCACTCCATCGTCAGGCATGGTGAGGCAGCAAGTTCAGATATGAAGGCAGCTGAGGATTATCTCAAAACTTTTTCTGAACTGATAGAAGCCAAAGGATATATCCCCCAGCAAGTCTTCAACTGTAACGAGACAGGGCTTTTCTGGAAGAAGATGCCGAATAGGACTTATATAATGGCAGAGAAGAAGGTGATGCCAGGCCACAAACCCATGAAGGATAGGCTAACTCTCGCATTGTGCGCCAATGCGAGTGGCAACTGCAAGATCAAGCCTCTGCTCTTACACCATTCAGAAAACCCCAGAGTCTTTAAGTCACATAAGATTTTTAAAAGATAAACTGCAAGTCATGTGGAGGGCAAACCTGAAGGCATGGGTCACCAGGCAGTTCTTTGTGGAGTGGGTAAACTTGGTTTTCAGCCTTTCTGTTAAGAAATATCTACAGGAAAACAACCTAACCATGCAAGCCCTCCTCGTCCTCGACAATGCTCCTGCTCACCCACTAAACTTTGAAGATGAACTCCTCGAAGAGTTCAAGTTTATAAAAGTTGTCTACCTACCTCCCAACACTACTCCTATCCTGCAGCCCATGGATCAGGAGGTGATTTCTAATTTTAAAAAGCTGTACATCAAGCACCTGTTCCAGCGCTGCTTTGAGGTGACGGAGAACACAAACCTCACCCTTCGAGAGTTCTGGAAGAACCACTTTAACATCGTGATATGCCTCAGAATTATTGATCAGGCCTGGCTGGGTGTTACAATGAGGACTTTGACCTCTACATGGAAGAAGCTGTGGCCTGAGGCTGTAGCTGAAAGGACCTTCAAAGGATTGGAACCTGAGATGCCAGTGGAGGAGGAGATAGTGTCTCTGGGAAAATCCATGGGCCTGGAGGTGGATGAGAGAGACGTGGATGAGCTCCTCGAGGAGCACTCTCTGGAACTCACCGTGGAGGAGTTACAAGAGTTGCAGTCTCAGCAACATGCGGAGGTTCTCCAAGAAATTGGTTTCGAGGAGGAGCCAGAGGTGGAGGAGATCTCTACAAGTGAGATAAAGGAGATCTTAGGAATGTGGGAGAGGGTGTCACAGTTCGTGGAAAAGAAACACTCTGAAAAAGTTGCTACTGGTCATGCATCGGAGCTATTCAATGAAACTTGCCTCACCCATTTCAGAAACATTCTGAAAGGGAGAAAGAGGCAAACTTCGTTGGACACGTTTTTTTTTAAATCGGCCAAAAATGCAAAGACCAGTAGCAATTAAGTTCAGTGAAGATTAGTTAAGTTACATTCAGTTTAGGGATAAAGTGTAGCATTAAGAGTGTAACGAGTAGGTAAATACACTTTATAAAGCCAGTTTATTCCTTTACATTCTCTTTTATTATGTTTTTATACAATATTTGTCATTTATAAATACATTTTTCTTATTCAAAAATACATAACAAGAACAACTGGGTTGGCATTTTGGGGGCTGGAACGGATTAACGGCATTTCAATTTATTTCAATGGGGAAATTTGCTTTGAGATACGAGCGACTTGATATACGAGCAAGGTTACGGAATGAATTAAACTCGTATCTCGAGGTACACTGTATTTACATCACGATGCATAACAGTAGCAAAATTTCATGGTTGGGGGTCACCACCACATGAGGAACTGTATGCAGGGGTCGCGGCCTTAGGAAGTTTGAGAACCACTGCTCTAAAACATCAGCTGGCTGACCAGAGCCAATCTTCCTGTGTAGAGTGAAGAAGCAGGTGTCCTCAGTGTGGCAGGGCCTTGTCCAGGTCACCAACCAGCTGGTGAAGACTCTTAATTAAGAGTCTGCAGCTGCTGAGCAGGTCACAGATGTTGGCCATCTCACTCAGCAAGTGATGTTGAAGAGAAAAGAATTAATCCAAGAGGTATTTAGGAAGTAATTTAGAGTTCTTTCTAAATAACAGACACTTTTCTAAGTACTTTGAACTCCTGACAACACTCAAATAAGGTGAGAATTACTATCTCTTCTTTACAGAACAAGAACACGGAGCCACCAAGAGATTTTATAATTCAAGTCATTGAGATAAGGCATCCAACCCAAACATTCTGATTCTGAAGCCTGTGTCTTCGACCATTATGCTATCATGCCTTCTCCTCAATTATCTGCTTGCCATACGGTGAAGACTGCCCACTTATTTGCATCCTTTCTATCTGTATCCACTTCCACATGTACATACAATCATGTACAAATACACCCACATCTACAGCAAATTGGTAGATGTAGCAACTGAGACATAGATGCCCCAGAGTGGACCAGGCCAGTAAATGCCAGATAAAAATAAATAAATAAGTAGATTGGCTACTCTCTCTGGCCCAAATGGAAACCCCATACCCATTAAACAATCCATTCTTTCCTACTAGTCCTTGCAACCATGGATTCATTCTGTCTCTATAGATCAGTCTATTCTTATTCACAATAACCAAAAGGTGGAAGCAACACAAATGCCTATCAATGCTATGACAAATGTCTGCTATTTTGCTGCCTGTGACTTCTTCTAAGATTTTTATGGTTTCCTATCTTATGTTTAATTCCTTTATCCATTTTGAGTTTATGTGTATGGTGTAAGTTGGTGGTCTAGTTTCAAGTTTTTTGCAAGTATCTGTGCAGTTTTCCCAACACCATTTATTGAAGAAACTGTCTTGACTGCATTGTATGGTCTTGCCTCGTTTGTCAAATATTAACTACACATAATGGCTTGTGTCGATTTCTGGGTTCCTGTTCTATTCCACTGGTCTATATGTCTGTTCTTGTGCCAATACCAAGCAGTTTTGAGACCAATGGCTTTGTAATATAGCTTGATATCTGGTATTGTGACCCCTCCAACATTGTTCTTCTTTCTCAAGATTGCTGCAGCTATACGAGGTATTTTTTTTTATTCCAGATGAGTTTGTGGAGAATTTGTTCTAGGTCTTTGAAGTAGTATCCTGTTGGTATTTTAATGGTATTTTAATGCATTGAATTTATAGATTGCTTTGGGTACTATGGACATTTTAATGATGTTGATTCTACCAGTCCATGAACATGGTATATTTTTCCATTTGTTCATGTCTTCCTCTGTCTCTTTTTTCAGCATTCTGAAATTTTCTGAGTACAGGTCCTTTTGTTCCCTTGTTAAGTTTATTCCTATGTATTTTAATTTTGTTGTTGTTGTTGCAATGGTAAATGGGATTGCTTTTTTAATTTATCTTTCTGTGAGTTCATTGTTGGTGTAGAGAAAAGCCATTAGACTTCTGGGTGTTTATTTTGTATCCTGCTACATTGCCGAATTCATTTATTAAGTCTAATGGGTTTTTTATGGAGTCTTTGGGGTTTTCTACATACAATATCATGTCATCTTCGAATAAGGACAGTTTTACTTCTTCTTTCCCAATTTGGATCGCTTTTATTTCTTCTTCTTGTCTGATTGCAATGGCTAGTACTTCCAGTACTATGTCAAACAGATGTGGTGAGATGGGCATCCCTGTCTTGTTCCTGTTCTTAGTGGAAATGGTTTAGTTTTTGCCCATTGAGTATGATGTTGGCTGTGGGTTTGTCACATATGGCTTTTATTATGTTGAGGTCTGATCCTTCTATTCCCACATTGCTGAGGGTTTTTATCAAGAAAGGGTGTTGGATTTTGTCAAGTACTTTTTCTGCATCAATGGATATGATTATATGGTTTTTATCTTTGTTTATATGCTATATCACATTTATTGATTTGCAGATATTATACCATCCTTGTATCCCCAGAAAAAATTCCACTTGGTCATGGTGTATGATCTTTCTAATGAATTTGCTGGATTTGATTTGCTAGAATTTTGTTGAGGATTTTGGTGTCTATGTTCAGAAGGATCATTGGCTTGTAATTCTCTTCCTTTGTATTGTCTATATCTAGTTTGGGGATTAGGTTAATGCTGGCTTCGTAGAAAAACCTTGGAAGTGCCCCATCCTCTTGAATTTTTTGGAATAATCAGAGGAAGATAGGTTTTATTTCTTCTTTGAATGTTTTATAAAACTCCCCTGTGAAGCCATCTGGTCCAGGGCTTTTGTTTGTTGGAAGATTTTTGATTACTGCTTCAATTTCCTTCATAGTTATTGGTCTATTCAGATGTTTTTATTCTTCCCAGATGAGTTTTGGAAGGTCGTATTTTTTTAGGAATATGTTCATTTTTTCTAGGTTAACCAGTTTGTTAGAGTAGAGTTGTTCATAGTATTTTTTTACAGTCTTCCGATTTCTGTAGGATCTGTTGTTATTTCACCTCTTTTGTTTCTGATTTTGCTTATTTGGGTCCTCTCTCTTTGCTTCTTGGTGAGCCTGGCTAGAGGTTCATCAATCTTGTTTATTCTTTCAAAGAACCAGCTCTTGGTTTCATTAATCTTTTGTATTGTTTTGTTGTTGTTGTTTGTTAGTTTTTTTTGGCATCTATGTCATTTATTTCCACTATGATCTTTATTATTTCCTTTCTTCTGCTCACTCTGGGCTTTTCTTATTGCTTTCTTTCTAATTCTTCAAGTAGCCAAGTTAGATGGTTTATTATCAGTTTTTCTTGTTTTTGAAGGTAGGCCTGTAATGCTATGAACTCCCCTCTCAGTACAGCTTTCATTGTGTCCCAAAGATTTTGGATTGTTGTGTTTTCATTGTTGTTTGTTTTGAGGATTTTTTTTTTCTTCTTTGATCTCTTTTTAATAGTATGCTATTTAGCCTCCAAGTGTTTGAATTTTTGTGATTTTTTTTCTGTAGCTGATTTCTAATTTTATGACATTGTGATCTGAGAAGATGCTTGATATGATTTCAGTCCTCTTGAATTTGAAGACACTTCGCCTGTGTCCTAATAAGTGGTCTATCTTCTCAAGCATGTGTGCTTGAGAAGAATGTATATTCTGTAGTTTTGGGATGGAAGGTTCTAAAGATGTCAATTAAGTCTATCTGAGTTGTTTAGAATTGAAGTTTATTTGCTAATTTTTTGTCTAGAAGATTTATCCCCTACCTCCCAGTTGTTAATGGGGTATGAAAGTCTCCTACTATAATTGTGTTGGTGTCAATATCACTCCTGATACCTTCCAGAAGTTGTTTGTTTGTTTTTGGGTGCTCCTACATTGGGTGCACAAATGTTTACCAGAGTTATAACCTCTTGTTGTATCAATCCCTTTAGAATTATGAAGTGGCCTTTCTTGTCTCTTGTTATGATCTTCACTTTGAGGTATATTTGTCAGATATAAGTATTGCTACTCCAGCTTTTTTTTTTCATTATCATTTGCCTGATAGATATTTTTCCATCCCTTCACTTTCAGTCTGTGTGAGTCCCTTGCTCTGATGTAGATCTCCTGTAGATAGCATATATATACAATTTATAATAGCTGAGATTTGGAAACAGCCTAAATGCCCATCAGCAGATGAGTGGATTAGAAAACTGTGGTACTTCTAAACAATGAAATACTATGCTGCTATAAAAAGAAGGAATTCTTATTATTTGCAACAGCATGGATGGAACTGGAGAGCATTATGCTAAGTGAAATAAGCCAGTCAGTGAAAGAAAAATATCACATGATCTCACTCACTTATGGATAATAAAGAACATTATAAACTGATGAACAAAAATAGATACAGAGGCAGAGAAGCGTCTAACAGACTCTCAATAACAGTGGGAAAGTTGGGGAGGGTTGGGGACAGGGGGAGGTAAGAGATCAACTGAAGGACTTGTATGCATGCATATAAGCATAACCAATGTACGCAAGACCTTGGGAAGGGGTGAGGGTACGTGCCAGGGAGTAGGGGAGTTTGGGGGGAGGTCAAGGAAGAGGGGGGAGGAGACATATGTACTACTACTTGTAATACTTTAAACAATAAAAAAAGAATGAATAAATAGGAAAAATGTCTATCAGTGGGTAAGTGCATACACAAAACATGGTCTAGCTATACACAATGGGATATTATTCAAGACATAAAAAAGAAGGAAGCTCTGGGTATATGGTACACTATGGATGGTTCTTGAAAGCATGCTCAGCTAAAGGAGCCAGACCCAAAAAGCCACATAGTATGTGTGGTCACAGGATTTTTAAAAGCCTCAGATGACTGTGATGTCATGTAAGCGAAGCTTTCGAACCACTACCTTACACTCTACAATAAAAGATGTGTGCCCAGGCCATGTAGAGAAGGTCGGAGAAAGAACTCGTTGGTTTCTAAAACTGCTTCCGGTTACCCTGAGCAGCTTGGGTGGCTCACTTATTCTGCTAAGCTCATGTGACATCCTCAGGCTGGAGTGCAGAGAATAGCTAAGCCCTTTTTTTAATTTATTTTTCTTCAACCTGAGTCTTTGGTCAGAAGCAAGGAAAACAAGTGGACTCAGGAGTCTGAGAGAGCTGTTACTTTTGAACCAACTTACTTCACTTTTCAAACCCTGCTTTCTCTGTGCAATCTGACAGTCATCAGCAGAAAAGTTCCCATTTTTCAAAATTCCTGGAGTGGGTGCCTGAGAAATGAGAGCTGCTTGCCTATGCTCCCTGTGCTATTGCAAGCTCAGTGGTTTGCAAAATGTGAATACGTTCCGAAAGGGAAGGAACTCTTGGTAAACATGGGCGTCTTCCCTGATAGTGGCTGATAAAATCCTGTCAAACAAGATACCAACTAAGTCTAGTCTTGTCAGGTCCCCTGGGTTATTTACCCTTTGAGGGAGCCTGGAATGACAAGAAGTTCCTAGTATTTAAGCAACACCACCTCCTTTCATCACAATGAGTTCTCACTGCTGCAGCTCCACAGGCAAAGGGTGCCTCAGAGGTCAGGGTGTGAGGTTCAAATGGAACCATGAGCTGGAGACACTAATGAAAATAGAGGCATGTAGCAATACAAGGAAAGGGATCGATTGCTGCAAAGATGAGTTCATGCATATTTCCAGGGGATACGCATGAGCTCTTTGGATAGATGGCCATTCTCTGGTAGAGTGAGAAAGCAGGGCACGCCCACCATGCCTATCAACTCACAGAAAAGTAGTGCCCAGGAAGCAAGTGCATGCTCAATGAAACATCTCCCCTCACTTTTCTGCAGAACAGTCAGAGAGGCAAGCAGCTTGGGACAGGGCACCCTCACCCACATCTGCTTGAAAAATAAGTTTCTTTCAGGTTTGGGATGTCATTGCTAAATGTAATTGTGAACAGTGTCACCTATATCTCTCTGGGCATCTATCTTTTACTGTTTGAAATACAATATAGTATAAGATGGTGCTTCGAAAGCTATGGTGAACATCACAGTCATCTGAGGCTTCTAAAAATCCTCTAACACCACTCTAAGGCTGAGTAATATTCATGGATGGACCACGTTTTTCTGTCCACTCATCTGTCAGTGGACACTTTGGATTGCTTCCACCTTTTGACCATTGTGAATAATGAGCTGCAATGAATACGAGTGCATGAAAATATTTTCAATATTTGCTTTCAATGTTGGGGATATAAAATAAAGCCAGAAATGGAAGAGTAATAGCTTTATCAAATAGTAATTCTGTGTTTAATTTTTTGAGGAACCATCTTTACTGTTTTTCACGTGGTGGCTGCAGCATTTTATGGGAATGTTTCAGTTCTGCTGAATATTTCACTTCTACACAGAAGCCCAAGAGAAATGAAAAGTTATGCCCACAAAAAGACTTATCTACTAATGTTGATAGTAACATCATTCATAATAGCCAAAAGTTGGAAACAATCCAAATATCTATATACAGATGGAAAAATAAACAAAATGAGGTATATCTATAAAGAATATTATTTACCCATAAAGAGATGACATACTGATATAGGCTACAACGTGGGTGAACCTTAAAAATATTATGCTAAAAGAAGTCAAACACTTAAGACCACAATTATATGATTCTATTCATGTGAAATGTCTATAGCAGGGAAATCTCTAGAGACAGAATATAGATTAGTGGTTGCCAGGGGCTGAAAGATTTGGATGGCGGTTGGGTAATATTATTAAAGGGCACGGGTTTCTTTTTGTAGTAATGAAAAGTTCTAAAATTGACCGTGGTGGTGGTTGCACAACTGTGAATATAGTAAAACACACACACACACACACACACACACACACACACACACATTGAATTATACACTTCAAATGAGTGAGTTGTATCATATATGAATTTTATATTTGTAAAGCAGTTAAAATAAAATAAAGTGAAATAAAGTAAAGGCTGAAAAAGAATAGAGGAGGAAGATCATGAGGAAGAGAAGAGAAAAGCTGAATCAGATGTGAAGTATCAGTTGAGGACACTGGACTGGGCTCTAGAAAGCTGGACCTTTGTGGTTTTGAAGGCCAACTGTGCTAATTACTGGCTGAGTGACCTTAGGCAGTCATTTTACCTCTGTGAGTCTCCATTTGCTTTTCTGGAAAAAAAAAATGGGAGCAAACAATGCTGGTCTCTTTGGGTTGTCGAATAATCAATGAGAGAATAAATAAGTGAAGTTGGTATTATCTGCACTGTTGAATGTGGAAGCGATGGAAGTGGGCATGATGATGGAAATGATGGGTTGATAATAGCCAGATAAGCTGTACCAGGGAGGAGGGAGAGAGAGGGGACTGTTCGTGAGGGGTGTGGGACTAGTGTAAAACTAGTTAGTATGGATGCTCTGCCTCAGCCTCCTTAGCCAGGGGGTGTTGGCTGAGCTTTGCCATCACTCAATCTGTGGGCGTTTGTGTCCATTTCTTCATCAAGGGTGTGTCCCTTGTGTCGCTATGTTTCTTGAGTGACAGAAAACTTAGGGGCAATAAAGACCCAGACAGCTGTGCTGCTCAATTTACAGACAGGCCCCTCCAGAGAAACCTGGGAAGAGTCTGCACTATTAGCTCCCTCTCTAAAGTCAGCATGTGGACCTGACCCCTCTTTGGTGCCCAGCCTTGTTGGCAACTAAGGGAGTGGTGAGACAACCTGGCTTTAAGAAGCAGCTACTTCTAGAATCAGTAAGTGATTTGGCAGATATTGCATTCTCTCTCTCTCTCTCTCTTTCTCTCTCTTCTTCTCTCTTTTTTCCCCTCTCACTGAATGAATGCATATTCTGGCCGTTCTTCACCTACTCATCCATCCATCCTTCCTTTCATTTGTTTATTGTTTGTTTGCTCAACAAATTCTCCCCAGCACCTTCTTTGTGCCTACTCCTGCACCTGTGACTCTGATGAAGATGGAGATAAAGAAATCAGGCTTTCAAGTGCTAAAAACTGACCTGTCAGCTCAACCATGAAAATAAAAATCAAAAGCACCGCTGTAATGCAAGTCTAAACAGGCAGAGTTGTGGAGTCCGGAAAATAGAGAGACAACTTTTAGTGGCTTAACAGAGACCATTCAATCTACCTTGCTTGCTCTGACTATAAAACATCTAGTGCTCTTTCAAGGTCCTTTCAGGTGGGAAAACTGAGTCTCAGAGAGGAGAGTGAGATACCTAAGGTCACATAGCTGGGAAGAAGCCAAGACAGAACTTGATTTTAGTTTTGGTTTATCTGGCTCCAGAATCCATGCTCCTTCTGTCCTTCTACTTTCTCTCCCTCACAGTATTTGGCTTCTCTTTCCTTACAGCACTGGTTCCATTGTGTGTGTGTGTGTGTGTGTGTGTGTGTGTGTGTGTGTGTAAGAGAGGAAGAGTGAGAAAGATTTAATGTTCATTTATGTCATAGACTAGAGTTACATGAGGGCAGGGGGCATGTCTGTATTATAGAGTCTATTCTCAGTGTGTAGTTCATAATAGATACACAGAAATATTTACTGGATAGATAGATATATGGGTGATTGGATGGATAAATGAGTGGATGGACGATTCAATCAACTGATCAAATGATAAATCAAATGGATGGATAAGCAGATAAATGAGTGGAAAGATAAGTGAGTGGTGGGAAAAGACATGACAGACATGATGCCTACCCAAATTCGCAGAGAGGGCCTTAACTAGTAATGACACATTCCAGGCTGAGAAGAAGTGTAAGAAAAGGCAAGCAGATGGGGAAATACCAAGAATATGGCAAAAGTCATTCTTTTCAGCCAGAAAACAGAAAAGGACTCAGATGAGAATGAAGATCTTAAAGGTTCTGGCTCAAGGCAGAGAGATGGAGTGTTTCAAAGTACAGATAGTCTTTGGGTTATGTCAGACTCGATGTATGTTGTTTTGTGATTACATCGCCACCTCCCATTTATTTATAAAAAATATATTCAGTCATTTCAACATATCTACATACGTGCTTTATGTCTTTATGTTTTTTATTATTTATTTACTACAAGTAAAGGTCAGGAGTTGTTATCTTTTAATTTTTTTATTTATTTTTTTACTGTTTCACTTCATTACTGCTGTGTATGTGCTCCATAAAAGGGCTGTAGGTGCTTATGTAGGCGGGTTCCAACTTATGGTGAAAATCGCATTACATCGCACTGTAGGAAGGGATCTCCAATGTAACCCAAGGACCTATGGTAGTATTCCCCACTTTGATGATCTTCTCACTTTAAACTCAACCCATCTCCTTGTTGATGCCTCTTCAACCAGTCAGCTCCTGAGTGGCAAAGGGGAATACATAAGCCACTTGTCCTGCTCATCAGTCCAGTAATGAATTCAGTCTGTCACAGGCTTGTGAGTGTCCTGCGGGGAATAGGGAAATTTCCAGATACGTGGCATCATGGATGGGTCTAGAAAAAGTTCTGGACATCCGGGGGGGTGGAAAACACCACTGAAGTGTCCCAGTAGAGAAGACATACTTCATGGATTGTCATCTCTTGCTCAGATTTGACCATGAAAAAAGTCCCCACCACTAGGGTCTCAAAAATCTGGATGTACAAACTAGCCTGTACCCTGATACCCTCTGCCTTCCTTTGCAGACCTTCAATCTCTCTTCTCTTGAACCCTTAGGATCAGTAAAGTGTGCTGAGAACTGGACTCAGAATCACAGGAGACATGAGCAATCCTCAGCCTTTGGAGGAGGTGTGTTGGGTGCAGATGTGGGGAGAAGGGAGGTAAAGAGATTAATGTTTCAGAGACAGTGGAGAGGATGCGAAATTATGACCTGAATTCAGAGCTCGAAGGTGCTTTGCAATCATTCAAATGAAAAAAAAAAAACGCTCAGAGATGGAACCCAAGTCAGAGATGGGGGCCAGCCCTACTACATCTCTCTCAAAGTATCATGCTTCTCTTCTGGAAAGAAAATTTGACCCAAACATTCTTCTTTCTAAGTGGGATAAGATAGGATCTGAGTATTAGCTTCAGAAATTTGGAGACCTCTGCAAGTGAGAAAGTAATACTCAGAACACACATGAAAAGGATGAAGAGACAAAGCCACCAAGTGTGACAACTGGAAGGAACCTTCAAAATCCTTCACACTCACACCCATTGTCTGTATTTGGAAACTGAGGCTCAGATAGGAGTGACTTTCCCAAGTTCATTCAGGACTAAAACAGAGCTGGACTCCTAGAAGCAAACTAGATTATTAGTAGTGAGCACACAATATAGTACACCGATATAGAATGATAATGTTGTATACTTGACATTTATATAATGTTATTAACAAATGTTACTTAATAACTTTAATTTTTAAAAAATAAAGAATGCCCAGTCAAATTAGAATTTCACATCAACAATAAATAACCTTATAAGTAGATCCCATGCAATATTAAACCTTGGTTCTCAAACATCTCCATCTCAAACAATTTGTTTCTTGAACAAGTTGTTCACAGGAAAAGTGTGTATCGGTAGTCAAACAAAACTTCAGTTCTTGACCAGACAACCCTTTCATGCTGATACCTGGCTGATCAATCATGCATATCTCAGGTGACAAACAAAGGAGAGATTGCAGGATTTTTAGTCAGTTTACCACTGAACCTCGCATTGTTAACACCTCAGGAAATTGTGCTATGAATATTTTCATAGTAAAAAATGAATGGTAAAAAATGATTTAGCTTTCAAACAAATTGGTCCTCAGCCTTGCAAAACAAATTAAGTTTGAGAACCAAGTTTCCACTTACTTATACTAAAAAAAAAAATCTCTTTTTTTTTTTTTTTATTAATCTGAAACTTGAGTGTAACTGGGCATCTGGTATTTTACCCTAACCCCTCTTTGGACCACATCTCCTGCTTCTCCTTATCCTTTCTGCCCCTTTGATTATTTTTGTCATCTCTTGGCTCAGGAGGCATATGACATGTCAGGTGCCCGTGTAGCTCTGACGCTGTGTGTCACCAAAGCCCGGGAAGGTTCGGAGGCTGACCTAGTCGCCCTAGAACGCATGTTCCAGCAGCTGGGATTTGAGAGTACCATAAAGAGAGACCCCACTGCTCAGGTATTGTGAAGCCAGTCCCAGCCAACGGAGGAAGGGCTGGACCAGAAGGTGGGCTCCAGGGATACACCTGAGTCTGGCCATTCCTCTTGTTCTTAGCAATTCCAGGAAGAATTGGAAAAATTCCAGCAGGCCATTGATTCCCGGAAAGACTTCGTCAGCTGTGCTTTCGTGGTGCTCATGGCACATGGGCTAGAAGGTCGCCTCGAAGGAGAAGACGAGCAGATGGTTGAGCTGGAGAACCTCTTTGAGGTTCTAAATAACAAGAATTGCCCGGCCCTGAGAGCCAAGCCTAAGGTGTACATCGTGCAGGCCTGTCGAGGAGGTGGGGACAGAGCCAAGAGCACCAAGCTTGTGTTCCTGATCCAGTCCTATTCTAGACCTAGAGCCCCAGCTGACTTGTGTTGCTAATTTATCTTATGACCTTTTCCTTTTCCCCATCTTTCTCTCTGACTTTGACTTTTCCTCTTCTTGGTGTTTCAGAACAAAAGGACCCTGGTGAAACAGTAGGTGGAGGCAATATTGAGATGATCACAAAAGACAGTCCCCAAACCATCCCAACGTATACGGATGCCCTCCATGTATACTCTACGGTAGAAGGTATGAGCTCCCAACCCACCCAAGGTGGCCTCTGCTGCCCCACCCTGCCTACTGCTCCTGACCCCTGAGACACTCCTCCAGGACCCACTCTCTTCTGGGCTCTCTTGCACCACACAAACTCTCACCCTTCCACCTCCATTAGAGCTCCCCTGAGCCCACTTCTCTGCAATCCACAGGGTACCTTTCCTACAGACATGACAAAGAAGGCTCTTGCTTCATCCAGACCCTGGTTGATGTGTTCATAGAGAGGAAAGGACCCATCCTGGAGCTTCTGACTGAGGTGAGTTGGGACAAGGTACCTGGGATCCCTACCCAGCCTGAGCAGGGAAAAAGCAGAATAGGCTGAGACTCCTCCAAATCTTTCTGCATTTTCCCTTCCCCTATTCCCAGCCCAAAATCCAACCCAGGTCCCAACACAGAAACTAGGATGCCCATCTCCTAGCAATGACTTTCTTTAATGCAGGAATTCAAAGTCCACAATATGTGAGATAATTTAGATAATATACAGATAAATTTCTGTAGATAAATCAAAATATTCTGATAAAAGTTTGGGCCAACTTTTTTTTCTAATGGTTATATGGTTTTATGGTGGATTAGAAAATAACACATAACAAGAATGTCCAACCAATGATTCCACAGAGATGATAATATAGATGAGACAATAAAGGTCACCCATCTAAGGACAGGAATACTCACTTGCTTTCTTCTTTAATCTTCTCCCCATAAGCCTATTTCACCAATACCCCTACAGCACAGCCCCAAGATGACCACACCTCTTGTTGCAGGTAACCCGGAGGATAGCAGAAGAAGAGCTGGTTCAAGAAGGAGAAGCGAGGAAAATGAACCCTGAAATACAAAGCACCCTTCGGAAACGGCTCTATCTGCAGTAGATGTAGGAAGAACAGGAAGGGGCATCCTTTTGGGTGCTCTGTCTTCCCCTCAGCTGTTTAAAGGCAATTCTCACTATTCCCCCAAAATCTTCTTTCCCCTTTTTCCCTTCCCCCACAAAAAAAAAGGTAAATGTCACTCAGTCCTTTCATTACATCCCTTATGTAGATTCAACCTGTCCCTGTCCTTCTTAAAGCAATCCAACTAAAACTGAGCACAGCCAGGACCGGTTTGTCTCAGTGGATGGAGCGTCGGCCTGCGGACTGAAAGGTCCCAGGTTCAATTCCGGCTGGGGGCATGTACCTTGCTTGCGGGCACATCTCCAGTGTGGGGTGTGCAGGAGGCGGCTGATCTCTCTCTCATCGATGTTTCTGACTTTCTGTCCTCTCCCTTCCTCTCTGTGAAAAATCAATAAAATATTAAAAAAAAAAAAAAAAACTGAGCACAGGTATGGTTGTAACAATAACATCACCTCCCTCAGGCTGAGCTATTTACCTCTATCAATGCAACCAAGAGGGCACTCATCAAACTTTCTGCTCCTATGCTTATCTGAAATGCATTCTAGCTTTTGTGAGTTATACCCATACAAATGTAACTGGATGAAGCTCAAGATTTTTCACTAATAAACCAATGCTCACTCACCTCCTCCCATCTCAATCAAATTTTTGCTGGCTGCTAAATCTCACCTAGAGTTGTAACCTCTTCCTGAGCCCACATCAGAGATTCCCTCCCAATTCCTAAAAATTCTGTAAGGCAAGAATCATTCTCTCTCTTCCTTGGCTAGCAAGCTGGTGCCTTGACACTGTTCTCCTAGTTTATGGGCTCTCTCTAGCTAATAGAAATTCCTCCTCCTTTCTGGATCTCCCTCTCCTAATTAACACTGCCCCCGCCCCCCCGACCTCCACCACTAGGCCCTGGACTCTTTCCTGTCTCCAGAAACTCCATCCATTCACCCATTCTTACGATTACAACTTTCACCACTCTAAATCAGAACAAATTGAAACTATGGCAAATTCCCTAGCATCACCCTATAATTTTGTAGACAGCACGATAGAGGCTCAGAGAAGTTGAAATGCCACACAGTAAGTCTGGCTTCCATCCTAGCCACCTTTCCACCGCCGGCTAAATCTTGATCTATCAGAAAACTTTTCTAATTAAAGGAACCACCTAATAAAAGTTCTCCCTACCTTGGAGCTCCCTGGAAGACTTCTAGAAATCCTTGATAACCAGCATTGAAGGTTACACACATGGAATTCCAGCTCTGGGATGGAAGCCGGATCAGATATACTGCCTACCAATTCTGAGATGCACGTCTCTATATTTCTACTCTTGACCCTGCTCATGATATAACCTGTGGTCACATTCACCACCATTGAAAACTCGTAGTTAAAGATGTCTTTTCTTCCTGGTCCAACCTTGTTCCCTGAAACCTTCAACCTCAGACCCCAGGTTCGGAAATCTGCCATTATCTATAACCCTCTTCCTCTTGCAACTTCCCTATGTTACCAACCACCATGCCCAGCCCAGCCTGACTCTGAAGCAGTTCTCAGATCTGTCTTCTCTTCCCTAACATGTCATACTCCACGTTCAAGTCCCACTCTCACATGTTTATATCTTTGCCTGTTTACACCAGGTTCCTTTCTTGCCTTTCCACCTGACCATCTTACCCCTCCTTTGTGCTCCACATTATCTGTAATTCTTTATCTTCCAAGAACACCCAGGAAAACCCAATGGCACCCCATCATTTAGACACCAGGGCCAAACTCACATCCTGATATCTCACACCCTATAAGTCCACTTCCAACCAGCAGTCAGCTAAATTCATCCTTCACGTCCCCCATCATGAATTCACCCTTCCAACAATATTAATATCCTTTTATTCATACTTGCCTCTAAGCTGTTTCCCCAAACTGGAGTGCCTTCTTCTCTCCATTCTTTCCACAACCTCCAACCCCTAATTATTCCAGAAAGTCATTCTGAATAGTATTCCTAGTTAATTCTGCTCTCTTACTAGGATGACACTATTACAATTTCTTGAGGGCAGGGAACAAATCTTTGATTGTTATAATGGATGCTTAATAAACAGTTGTCAAACTAAAACTATATTTTGGAATCTTTGCTATGAACTTAAACCATGAGGCTGATGGGAAAGACATTATGGATTTGCCTTCTTTTTTCTGATGCTCGGCTGTTTCCCTGGTGTGTCTATCATGAACATGGTATCAGGATCTCATCCTGTCTCTTTCATAAAAGCCTATGTGTTAGGCATAAGTATCCAGACATAAAACTGTAGCTTTTCATAAGAGACCGTGGCGATCAGCTAGTTACAAGATCATGAAATTTAGCAAGTGTGCCACTTCTCTCTATCCAGGTGCTCATTGTAGACATAACTAATCGATCACACTTTCTTTTCTACTTAACTAGGGTCTCGCCTCGAAGTCTTTCTCCTAGCACCCCAGGAAGCATAGGCACATTATTCCTGATCCAGTCCAACCTGCTCATGAGGGAATAATTTGTCTAGAGTCACCAAGTTCTTAAGCAATAAACCCAAGCTCCTCACCTATGGTGCCATAACAACCAGGGCAGCAATTGGCGCTGTATCGATAGGAAGAGCAGAGCAAGTGGCTGAGGCAGG